>NW_021025001.1:4769462-4857830 GCF_004153795.1 Camellia sinensis | reverse complement strand
CATGATTATGCGGGAATTTACATTTTTAACTTTACGGCATTTTTTCTAAGATTTACTTATTGTAAATTTATTAAAAATTTACTTAATTTTTGTAATAAAATTGTGCACTGAAATTTTTTCCTTTCTCCAATTCGTAGATTTCAAAAAATCAAATAACTGACAAACGTGTTAGTGAAGTGGCTCCACTACCTCCATTTTCCTCAAATGAGATGGGATAAAAAAAAAAAACCAATAACTTTTTTTTCTTTTTTTTTTAAAAAAAAATAGCAAATTTATCAAAGTTGTTGGCTACAGGAACATGATACGTACAATCTCACATTTGCTAATTATGAACCAATCAGCCTCTCGGTTACACTTGATAGAGATGGAATGTTTCCAACTATATTTCAAGGACGTGATATTGAAATCATCAACTAATGATTTTATCAAAGGAGAAATAGAATATGAGAAAAGATGTTTGATAATCTGATTCAGCAATTCAAATTGAATATATTGGCCTTGTTTGGGAAATGACTACTTTTTTAGGTTTTTGACTATTTGACTATTTTTAGTGGACTATTTAGTTTTTTGTGGGGGGCTAAGTAAAGTGAACTTTCTCAGAGCCGCTCAAGAGGATGCTGGAGAGATTTGTAGAGACTGGCCGAGGGTAACTCGCGTAACCAGGAACCCATTCTGAACAAAACCAAGCCGAGTAATGTTATCCGGAGAGCCAAGTATTCCGAATTCTTCTGACACATCTTGGGCTCCTATGATTGTTGATAACGAAAAGTGATATGGGAAAGTGGGCACCTAGAGTGCAGTATAAAAAGGAGGAGTTTTCAGCCAAACTGAGATATGTTAAAAAACAAAGAAAATGAGATAACCTTGAAATATAAGTTTTAAAAACTGGAGGGGGATCACTGGACTTGTCCGTCAGAGTTGCTAAATCCGGACTCCCGATGGGTGTTCATTCCTTTTAGTATCAAACTAGCGGATCAAAGAGCGTCTACCTAGGATCAAAGATTATTTTCCAAACCCCACTTTACCACCAATTAGGCAAACCAGGGTCCAATAGTATCTTACACTTGGTCAAAGATGTATTTCCAAACCACTTTACCCACCATTGGGCGCCGTCTGTGGGAAAATTCACAGTGCATTTCATGCAAAGCGTTAATAGGATAATGCCTTCACTTGTTTCTGACAATGTTACACCAAGAGATGATGTTACTCCAAGAAACCTGCTTGGACTAGAGAATATCCAACCGGCCACAAAGAGCCTGGAACTTCGACCCAGTAGCTCAAACCTTACCCTCAAACCTCTATGCAGGAGGACTATTGTAGAAGATTTCATAGATCCAGCTGTAGGACATCATTTTGACCAACCTTAAGACTCAGACGTCATCATGAGCACTCGATTTGGATAGTGCATGTTTGTGCTCGTTTCGAGTTTCCGAGAGTTGTCGGGCTGGGTGCCTGCCTTCGGGGCCTCTAAACGTTGTGTTCTTGGCTCGATTTGTGGGGACCAAGGCCTTGTTTCCGCTTCCCCTGGAGGGAGTGAGTGGTCTGTTAGACCACCCTTTTGTGGTCGTAGACCACCTTTTCGTGGTTGTAGGACCACTTTTCACTGCTTGGAGACTAGTTTTCGAATTTTCGGAGCCTTCGGCCCGCGCGCCTCTGTCCAGACCGCTAACGTTCTCCATTTGGCTTGGTTTCGAACCATGCCTTGTTACCTCTGCCCTTAGAGGGACTTTGTGGTTCTGGGAGGAGACCACTTTTGTGGTCGTAGACCACTTTTGATGCCTGTAGACTAGTTTTTGAGTCTCCCGGCCGCGCGTATTGACTCCCGAACTTTCGTCATGCATCCTTTTTGGTTTGTTTTTAGTACAAACCTTGTTTTCCTTGTTTGGAAAGTGGTACAAGGATGGGAGACCAGTTCTTCCCCTTGGAGACCACTTTTCTTCTCGCCAGCCAATTTTTTGGTCAGCCAACTGGTTTCCATGGTCTTTGGGCCACCTTTTCTGGTCGGCCACCACACCACTGTCTTGCTTTCATGCTGTAGACTTTCTCCCCCCATGGCCGACCACTTTTTGTCTTGGGAGACCACTTGTGGTGGTCGTCTGACCATTTCAAGTGGTCGGCTGCTTTTCATCACCTTTTTGGAGATATTTTCTTGCTAGCTGTGCCAGCTGGAAGGCACAGAAGCCATCCTCCATACACGTGGAGGGATGGCTTTAGGACAAAAGCGTGTCCAACAAGCTCGTTGCTTGTTCTCTATAAGAGAGAACCTCCCCCCTCCTCCTCCAGGTTTAGAATTTTGTGGCTTGAGATATAGATACACACTTGTCTCTATATTTCCTTGTTTGCTCTTGTTTTGTGCCTTAAAGTGTCTATTTATCACATTATTGCATACAAACACACACTCAAACACCATCCTTTTGTTGCTGAGACTTCTTGAGGTTTGTTTTGGAGTTTTTGGACTAGTTTGAACTCAAAGAAGTTGCTGGAGTTGCAGCTTTGAAAGTGTTCTTCAAGGGTGAGCTTATAACCCTTAAAACCCTTATTTTTGCTTAAGCTTTTGGACCTATTTGCATGGTGTTTTAGGCTTAACTTCTTCCTTAAAATGTTTGTTTAAGGTCACTTTTGTATTGGGGGTGGTCTACCCCCTCTTGGGCCTTGTTTGGGCCTTGTTTTGTGCCATTCTTTTAAGCTATTGGGACCACCTTGTTTTGGCCTTCTCACCAATGAAACTCAGAGGAATTTCAGTGGTGGAAATGGTGTTTTGAGATCCCAAATAGGAGAGGGTCATCCTCTCTCCTTGTGTCTTGAATGCTTGCTTTATTTGCCTCATATTTGAACATGTTTGTTAAGCTTATGTTGGCCATATCTTAGCATATATTTGGGCTTATTTCAGCATGGCATACCACAGTTTTGACTTGGTGTTGTCACCTCATGCATGCCTTATACACTTGTAGTGTATTTCTCACAAACTAGTCTTGTATGCTTCATGAAGTAGCATGTCTTTCTAACTTGTTTTGAGTCCATTTCAGCATGTTCTTGGTGTTGTTTTGCCATGATATACCTCTGTTAAGGTTTGGTTTGATGCCCCCTTGCATGCTCCATGCACTTGTAGTGCATTTCCATTCACTAGCCTAATGTGTATCATGCTTTTGATCATCATTCTAGCATGCTTTTGGCTTAACTTTAAGAAGCTTTTGTCCATGTTTTAGCATGCTTAAGCTTTGATTTGTGTTGTTTTGGTCATGCATGCCATGTTTTGTATAGCTATGGTGTATTCTAGCTTGTTAGCTTTGTGTATCAAGTCCACTAATATGCATTGCTTGGCCTATTTGAATGATTGGGAATCATTTGAAATGTGATTTCAGTCCATATAGTGTGGTCATACACTTGCATCTTTCACTTATTCCATGCGTTGGAGGGTTTGTCTTTTATGCTCTTAACATGAGTCATTGCATATGCCTTCATGCTTAAGCTTGCGAGCTATCATTTCAATGTGTTTTTGGGGTTATTTTGCCATGATATAACTCTAATTTTTGTTGACGAAGCTATCTCATACTTGGTCTTAGTAGGTGTAATGTAATCCACCTTATTTGCCTTGCATATTCCATGCTTCATGCTTACCATGCTAGCTTGTTTTAGCTTCCTTCCATACATGTTTTAGTATCATTTTGACATGTTCTAGGACTTTTTTGGGTTGTCTTTGCCATATGCTTCATGTTTTGTATAGTTGTAGTACAAATGCCTATGCTAGCTTCAAGCTTTGGATACCATAGCATGCTTCATTTGTGTTGTGTACATAATTTGGCATCATTTACCATGACATTTCAGAGCATGTAGCATTGCCATGTTTCCACTTCATTCAGTCTTTAAGTGCCTTTGAGTGTTATGCATTGTTGCCTTGTTTATGGCCTAGTGTGTATGATTGCTTGCCTAGACATTTGAGCCCCCATCTCAGCATATTTTAGTCTTTGTTTAGACCTAATTTAGCTCTATCCATGGTTGGTTCATGCTATTGTGCCATGTATTGCATGTCCCTAGAATAGTCCTCTTTGCTAGCTTTAATGCTTAAGGACTCTTGTATGCTATACTTGTATTGTTTGGATGATTTGACATCATTTCATACCTTATTTCAGTGCAATTAGTGTTGTTACGCTTCCATATTTGTCATTCTTTGAGCACTCTTGAGGGTTGTGCTCTTATGCCTAGTTGATGGGCCATTGCATTGAGCATGCTTTGTCTTGCATTTCATGCCTTAGTTTTAGAATTATGGCCACTGATTTAGGTATGACTGAGGTCTGTCCATTTTGGTCTAAGTCCATCGAGCATGTCATGTGAATGTTGTTACATTGCATCATGTTGTTGCGTGCTTATGTTACCTTGCATTGTGTATGCATGCATTAGCATTGTTTACATGTCATTAGCTTTGTTAAGTTGATCATGTTACATTACATTGCGTATGCCATGTTATTCTTTGCACTGTGTATGCCATGTAGTTGCATTGCATGTTTGCATGCTTTAGTTGCATTGCATTTGTTTGGATTAGGTGTTAATCCAAACACGAGAAACGAGGGACGCTCTTGATCATACATGATAGAGTTCTAGGCTTTATGTGTTTATGTGTGCATTCATTTTACATTGAATTGTGCAATTTGACTTCTCGGCCATCATGCATTAAAATGAGCGATTGGTGGCCCGAGGGTTGAAAACTGCACTCCCTTGAGCTTATGAAATGATAGGGAGGATGGTTGTGCACACATATCTTGCAAATACATTGCCATGCCCCTTTTCTTGCTTTCTATTGCAGCAAATTGGAGAAGTGTAACAAAAACTGGTCGACCAACCAGAAAAATTAGCTGGTCGACCACTTTTTCTGGTCTGCAGCAATAGAAAGTGGTCAGCCAGTGGCTGGAAACACCCCTAGGTGGTCGGCCATGTTCCTACAGGTCCCCAAGGTGAGTTAGAAGCTTTCTGGAGCTTGGTGCAAGGTTCTGAGAACAATTGCAAACAGAGGCAAGTTGGGGCATCGCGACGGATTTCCGAACGAGGCGACCGAGCATAGATGCACTCCTCATCCCGAGGACCTCTCTTTAATGCTTTCCTTAGCTAGTTTATGCTTTGGTTCTGTATTTAAGTAATTAATGCGTTTAATTGCTTATTCGTGTTGTAATAACTAGTTAGTTAACTTGTTAGTTAATTAGCTTTGTTTTGTACTTAATTAGTTGGCTTGTTAGTTGGCTAGTTTTGTGATGTAATAATTAGTTTAATTGGCTTAGATTAGCTGGTTAGCTTCTTATTCGGACTCTCCGTCGAGAGGGCCAACTGTTGTAATAAGCGTGTGTGTGTGTGATGCATGTCTTCCAACGCCCATTTCATTCTCCCTTTTACTTAACCGTTTACGATGGTTAGTTTTAGGGCATATTTCGATTAGCATCCTTATGCTTCGCATGCGTGCATCATTCATTTGTTTTGCATGCACCGGGCTCGGCGCATCATACAAACTGCATTGTATTTTAATACATTTACTTGAATACGTGTTCAACAGCATGTTATCAAGTTGCATTTTATATGCCATCTTAGAATAACCGAGTCTATTTTAGTTGCATTAGTCATCTTAACATGAACTAGGATCATGCATGATTTCTAACTAGTTCTCTATTTTAGCTCGGAGTACACTGTGAGTGTTTACACTTTAGCATACTGCATGTGTGTATGTTGCCATGTTAGCATGCTTACCATGAGGCTAACTACATAAGTGTTTAACTGCCTGAATGCCTGTGGGTGAAGGTTGGATTGCTTGAATTGGAACAATTCATTGAAATCCACGACTTAGCCTACTTGCGAGTAGCAAACTTCAAATCATTTTCACAAACGAACATGCAATGTTTTGTTCCAACTTAGGCGATCTAGTCTATACTTCCTTGGCCTTAAGCTCTCATGCGGCAAAAGCCTTGGCCGCATCCTCTGCAACAAGCTCTTTCGCCTTCCTCTCCACCTCAAGCTTGGCCTTAAGTTTTGATATTTCCTCTTAAGCCAATTTGAGGAAACCATCGATCAAATTCGTCATTTCTTCAGCAGCCCTACAAACTAAGTCGGCGTGTTGCACTTTTTCCTCAACAGTAAAGGCCTTCATTTGCTCTTCTTCCGCCTTAGTCATCGCCATAAACAAATCGGCCATTACAGCAACGTCCTTGTCATTTTTAGGTTCAAGTTGGCCTTCAAGGATATCGAGTCACTCTATGGCATCGTAATGCCGCCAACCGATCTCAGCAAGCTTTTCTACTGTCTGATATCAATAAAGTCAAAACTTTAGTCGGATACAAAAAAATAAATTTCACAAAGTCGGACATTTTATCAAAACTTACCAGTATAGCCGACTGCGCCATCAGAGCAATCGCAATAACATCCGGTGCGACAAGAAAAATTCCCCTATCTGCTGGAAGCGAGAGAGCCGAAGCCACACTAAGGGCCATAATCGGATCTTTAATGGTCGACCCATTAGATGGAACCGGTGCATTCTTTATTCGTGGTTGAATGATGAATGGCTCGGATAAACTATCAGTGGTGAACGGCATCTCTAACCTAGGTCGTTTATCAATCCGCGCCTCAGATGGGTCGGGTCTAGCTCTGCAGGTCGCTTCTACCTTTGAAGATCGGCTTCAATAACTTCTATTTGTGGCTCAGGAGCAAATTCGGCGACAATCTCTTGGCGGGCCATCTCTTCTGGAGGAACCTCGCGTGGAGTTAATTGGCTCCCCCCAGAACCGCCACCTTGTCGGCTGGCCGCTATCCTTTCGGCATTTCGCCTTCTGGCGAATTGAGTGAGAGATTCTCCTCCCATCTCTTCGACTTCTGATTTAGCCCCTGGCAGATTCTCCAAACCGATGAAAATATAATCCTTAGGAATGGATAAGTCTACTCAGTTAGAAGTAGAAGGGTTGTCAGAATGATCAGGGCTGGTGTGCTCAAATGCCAAGTTAGTCTCCCTATTCAGCTCGTGGTCCTCCGCGCGGCCTTTTGATTGCGCGTCTTCACTAACTTGTTCACCAGCGTCAGCATCAGAACCCTCGGCACCAATATCCCTTAGGCTTTGGAAACTAGGGAATATGAGTGTAGTAAGTTGCCGTTCACCTCTCGGTACGAGGATATTATCTGTGGCCGAGATGGTGGAGTAGGTAGGATCATACTTTAGCAAGACGTAGGCCACTCGCCTTTGACCTTGAAGGCTTGCACGACCTTTGTAATTAAGAACTACCTTCACTTGTTCAAGGATGGCTTCGTTTGCCGATGTCAATGTTTGTTTTAAGTCATTGCCTGCAAGACAGAATGAATTCAGCATCTAATAGTTAAGCCGAATGAATTGTTTATGCAAAACATAACATTTATAGTCGGCCACCTAGCTTGCCTTATCGCCTTGGCACTGGGTTTTGGCGATCTTCTCCCTTGCCAAATTCCCAATCACCTTAAACAGTGACCATAACGTCGTCAACCATTTTGCCGGAGCTGGCGAGCATAGTCACCAAGTGGTGATCAATGTCTTTGGCTCTAAAGAAGTAGCGGCCCTGCTGACCGGTTGATTTCGCCATGATGTAGCAATGCCGAATAGCTGGGATCCCTAGGTTAAGACGTAGTCTGCGGTTCAATTCTACTATATCCATGATTATTCGGTAAAAGTTCACGTTAAGTTGGGAGGGAATTAGCCCCCAATAACGTAGGACAGTCCTAAGAAAAAAGTGAAACGGAATCGGACTCCACCCTCAACGATTGCCAAGAATGAAAAATTAATCGTGTTCATGTCAGCCTTCTCCATATCCACCATATTTTCTGTGACAAGGGCTAGGTGGATGTCGTCTAGAATCGAAAAGTGACGACAAAAGGCTGCAACTCGATCCTCTGAGATGAGAGCTTTCAAGTGCCTCGCCATTCGAGACGAAATGAAAACAAAGTATGTAAAACAAAACAAAGCAAAAACACGTAGGGAATTGGAATGAAGAATATAGCGAGAAGAAAGAGGGGGACTTACAAGTTGAGGACGAAGACGAACAGTGGAAAGCAGGGTTACAAAGGTCTTGAAGAAGGTTGGAATGAAGAATGCTCAAAGGATGGCCTTTCGTTTCAAGAGTATATGAATGTACACAGTTTAAATTGCATTAAATGAATGTCAAATATGAAAGGGCGCGAAGCTGTAATGATTAACGCATCTGCTCTAATGAATCAGTATGAAAAGGAGTGCAACCGCCGTGTCTCTGACTTTTGAGGATTTTGTCTAATCTGCAAGTCGAGAAACCAAACATGCTAAATAAATATGTAATTCGGATGTTTGGGGGACAATTGTGGGGCCCGAGTAAGAGTGACCACTCAGGAGCCGCTCAGAGGATGCCAAGAGATTATGAAGACTGGCGAGGGTAACTCGGCATGACCAAACCCATCTGAACAAGACTAAGGCCGAGTAGAATTTATCTGAGGGCCGAGTATTCCGTAATTCTTTTGACACATATGGGGGTCGCAGATATGATGGAAAAAGGTAATGATGAGAATGTGGGCCCCTAGAGTGCAGTACAAAAAGAAGGAGCTTCAGCCAAACTGAGGTATGTAAAAAACAAAGAAAATGAGATAACTTGAAATAGAAGTAAAATTGGAGAGGATACTGACTTGTTCGTCGAAGTGCTAATTCTGGCACCCCCGACCAGAGTGTTCATTCGTTTTTCAGGTAATAACTAGAGGATCAAGAGTGTTGACCTGGATCAAAGAGTATTTCCAAACCACTTTACCACAATTAACAACCAGAGGATCAAGAGCGCCTACCTGGATCAAAGAGTATTTCCAAACCACTTTACCACATCTTTGTATTTGGGAAGACGGGTTAAATTTTTTGTTGGATGGTTGTATTAGAAAATATATTTGAAATGATGTTGGAATACTAAATGACCAAAATGCCCCTACAAGTGTGCAAGTTCTTTTCGAAGAAAAAAAAGTTCCTTTACTGACGTGGAAGTTCACATCTTCTAGGGACACTGTTAGACGAGTCCGGATCCTCTGCTGTGTTTTCCTGCGGCGCTTCCCTGCTATGGTCCAAAACGACGTCGTTTTGGTATTTTTTTTTTTTTTTGGGCCTTTCTTTCTTTTCCTTTTGCCCCTGTTTTCTTCTCTCATTTGAAAAGGCTGTTAAGATTTTGACTAAGTGTAAAACCTGAACTCATTTCCTTTCACTTTTCTCACAGAACAAAACAAACAAACATTTCAAACCCAGTCATCTATATATATACACACAGGTATATATACATATATATATATATATAGGATCATAGATTCAGTGAAGATGTTGTCCCAAATGGAGCTAGAAGATTCAACATAGTCTATATATATAGGATATTAAGAAGAAGAAGAGAATAGAATAATGGAGTAAATGGGGGCCGTTTGATTCACAGCCGCTTCAAGATCCCCGCCGCGTCAAATCTACGATATTTGATTTGTGCTTGCATCGACGCCGTCTCTCAGATCGGTTTGTCTTCTCACAGATCTATAATTTATAGATCGGTTTGTCAATGTGTCCCGCGGTGGCGATCAAGCTTCGCTAGAACCAGAGAAATTGTTGATTGAAGCAATGTTTTGAAAAGAGAAGAACGAAGCTTCAAAATTCACACAAATAAACTAGAGAGAAGAAAACAGGGGAAATCCAACAAGCAAATCATCACTCAACAGCTTCAATGGTCTTTTTTTTACTTTCAAATGATTTTTTTTTTTTGATTTCCCGTGGCCTCGCTTCATCGCCGTTGCTGTGGTGTATGGGTGGGGTTCATAGCTCTCAATGAAAATGGGGAAAAAAAAAAAAAATCTAAAACGATGTCATTTTAGATTATAGCAAGAAAACGCCATAGAAAAACACGACAGAGGATCCGAACTCAGTATTAGACGGCTAGATTTTAAATTGTTTTTCAAAGCCGTTGTTGGAGAGTTGATGGGTTGATCAAATATTCAAAGGGTAAAATCATTTTTTTATCCTCTGTGACTTAGCAGCTGTCAACCACAAATTCTAACTCAGCAGCAAGTATTCGCTTTTAAGGTTTTTGTTTTTTCCTTTTACTTATTCGAAAGGCTAAAATAGCCTCCAAAAGTTGTTCCCAAACACGGTCATTAAGTGATAATTAATTAAATTTATTTAATAATTATAATTGATATTACTTAATATTTTAAGCACTTCTTAAAATATAAATTAAAAGTTTTAAAAAAATAAGTCATATAAAAATTACTTAATTCTAATTAAATTTATAAATTCTAAACATAAATATCGATATACACTACTTTCTCTTCCAATTTTTTTTTTTTTTTTGGTAATACAATTATTAAATTTCAATAATATCAACTTTCCAAAATACTCTTTTGACTTTTTTGTTTATGAAACATCAATTGTCATAAGTAATAAATTTATAAAGAATGACAAAATATGAAAATCATATTGTTTTAGTCATTGTTCTTTGAAAATGGACTAATTAATATTTTGGGACAATAAAAAATAGAAGAGCAATGCTACATTTATCAATTTTTGGTTTGTCTGAATCGCTCGAATTTGTGTATACCGATTGTCTAGCCAATCATCCGACAACAAAGGTGATAGTTGCTATTGACAACTGTGATTGATAAGAGTTGAATTGATCATCCAGGCAGTCGACCAGCATGCACAAATTTGGACGATTCGCACAAACTCAAATTCGATGGATAAATCATTTTTAAAAATAAAAAAGAGACTAATATTTTACGATAAAGGAAGTATTATAAATTCACCATCACAACCACCATCACCACCACTACTACTACCACCAACTTTATCACTATTATCATTATTACTATAAGCACCACCACTACCATTGCTACTATTAGTACTACCGCCATCATAATATAAAAATTAAAATATACAATTAAAAAATAATAAATTTAAAATTTAATTTTATACCTATTAAACAATCTATTTTTAATTCAATACTTAAATTTTTATCAAATAATTTTTTAATTTAAAAAATTTAACATTAAATTTTTAATACATAATACATAATTTTTAATTTTATCAAACACCACCAAAATATGCCGGAGATATGCAATACATGAATCAACTTCCAATTGAAAACGAGAATTTATGGATGTTTGACAATTGATTAAAATAAATAAATAAAAAATCAATTTAGAAGGTCAATCTATTACGGACTTTTCTTAAGTGTGCAACTTACACCTTACACTTACGCCTTTCTGTTTGCTGTCCTGTTTGATGTTTACACATTCCACTTACACTTTTTGTGTTGGTTGCATACACCCATCTATTATATACATATATAGATAAAAAAATTAGCAAAGACCATTGGTCTTGTTTGAAAAAAGGATTGGGTTAAAATATTTTATTAAAAGACAAAATAGATTAATAAGACAAAATGTCATATTCAACTCATAATCATTTTATTTTTTCTCTCATAGCCATCAAATCAATTATAAAAAACAAATAAAAATAAAAATTCAACTAACTCCTGAAACATAACTTTTTTACTCAAATTAAAATAGTCAAAAAATCAAACAACCAACCAAAATACTAACTTTCCAAACAAGGCCATTATGTAAAGGAATAAAAGGAAGAGTGCTACTATTAACACCTGTCTAAATTCTTTGAATCTTTCATTTCTTTGGACCCTTACCCTAAACCCTAAATTTTAATGACAGTTTTTTGGACACCCCACATATTACTAAATCTACCCATATTTATAATATTATCACAATCAAATGCACACTCACCCGATTTTTCATACCCTCTCCTTTCCCTGTTACTGACTGTCCATCTCCCTCCTGCACCAACGGTGTCTTACTGTTTCATCTCCTCCTGCACCAATGGTATGTTGTTGTATCTATTTTTTTTTTTTTTTTTTTTGAGAACATTTCTTGCTATTAAACACCAGTCTCTTGCTGGTGGTAGAGCTGCACACAACAAAACTGTAGATTTTTTCTTAAGAATCAAAGGTATAATTTGCTTCTATCTTCTTTGCAATTAACCATGACCACATAACACAAAAACATTTTACCAACCAAAACTACAACCACACAAAACCCTGATTGCGGGAGAATATTATAATCTAATGGATGACCTGATTTTACATAAAATTTAAATTTTTTAACGAATAGATGTCTGAATATTATAATCTAATAGAAGTTTACATACCAAATAGAAATAAAATAAAATAAAAATATTAGAACCCTTTGTCTTTGAGAAAGTTTGTTTGGCTGACTGTTTCTGAAAACTGAACCCTTTGTTTTTCTTGAATTTTTGGGGTCAGTTTTGTTTTTTATTTTCATAAAATTCGTTTGGATTACTAGAGCATGTTTTGTTTGTTTGATTTCCTTTATATATATATATATATAGCAAACTGTTGTGTCCTGTTGGATTATTAGGGCCTATTTTGTTGTGCTTTTGTGTCCTGTTTTTATTTTCCAGGAATTTTTGTTTGTCAAACTGTTTCTAAAATTTTTGTTTTTGTTGAAAACAACCCTCTTTTTAAGAAATCTCAAAAAGTTAGTTTTTAAATTTTCAAAGACTTTTCACACCAAAATGAAAAAAGAAAAAAGAAAAAAGAAGAAGAAGAAGAAGAAGAGTGGGTGTTTCTGATTTTTCATTATTTTTCTTTCCCAAAACATTAAAACAAAAATAAAGAAAATGAAAACAAAAAACCAAACAGAGTAAATCCCAAAAACAAATCAAAATAGAACAGTTGAAGAAGAGTTATTGTGGCCTTGAAGAGGAAAACAAACTGTTTATAGGATGAATGACAATTTGTACTGTTTATATTCTATATTTCTATTTGCGTTGGTCCAGTGAAATTTTTGGTACAAACCTTTGATAAATGTTAACATTATAGTATTATTTATACAAACTAATAGGAATTTATTTATGTATTTTTATGGATAATCTATTTAATATTTAAATTCATTTGATGATATTGTTTATGATTTATGATCTATTCAATATTTATGTTCAATTTAACAGTGCCGAAAATAAAGATTATATTCGGTTTAACAGTACTGACTATCTGATTAATGTTCGGAACCAATGTATTGAACTAAAGGTTTATGTTCAATACTATATTACCGAACATAATCCTAACAGTTAACAAACCAGTATCGAACAACTCGAACAAAAGAAGAACGACTGAAAACGACCAAGAATGTTAATGCAAGACAGATAAACTTATCAATGGAACGCTAGTCTCATTAGAATTATTGTCCTCATCCTCCATTACTCTACACGGTGAAATAAGTGATGAAACATACGTTATACTTGAAGCAAAACGTTCTGATTTAATAGAGTTGATGATGGTGATGAAGATTACACATTCAGGATTTAACATGATTATGAAGAATAATAGATTTAGGATTTATGTTAATTTGTTACGAAGAGTAAAATGTTTAAGATTTACAAATATGGAATACATATAGTGGGAGGTGGAGGTGGAGGTGGAGGTGGAGGTGAGGGTGAGTGTCTAATATTATAGAGTACTAGTTCTTATTTGATAGGTGAGTGTTCTATTAAATGATGTTTTTTAATATAATTTTATTTTAACATATAATCATAATAAAAAAATTATAAATTGAGAGATCCAAATAATTTAGACATGTACTAATAACATCACTCGAAGACGAAATTAATGAAAAATGGATTGGGCTCAAGCCGAAGATCACCCCGACCGAGGCTCTATTCAAGGGGTGGGGTCGGGTCTGGAATACCATACTTTAGGCGGGTCTCAGCCCGTAAAACTTGGGCTCCGCCCGTCCGTATAAAGACTCTGAACTTCAACTTCAACGCCACCCAAACCAAACATCCACTTGTCTCTCACTCTGAAATCTTCCCGCCACCATCTCCATCTCCATCTAGATAGAGAGTATGGTGCAGTTCCACGACCACATCATCTCCGATCTCCTCGAAGACCCAACCGGCGGCCTCGTCATCCTCTCCTCCGGCCTCTCCCTCCACAAACTCATCTCCTCCCTCCTCCTCCTCCACCACCACCCCTCCTCCTCCTCCGGCACCCTCCTCCTCCTCTCCGCCACCCCCTCCCAAAAATCCTCCATTCTCACCACTCTCAACCACCACCAAACCCCCAATCTCCCCTCCGAAATCACTTCCGACCTCCCCTCCCACCACCGCCTCTCCCTCTACTCCTCCGGCGCCGCCTTCTTCATCACCTCCCGCATCCTCATCGTCGACCTCCTCACCTCCCGCCTCCCCACCTCCTCCCTCTCCGGCCTCATCATCCTCAACGCCCACTCCCTCTCCGACACCTCCACCGAAGCCTTCATCGTCCGCATCCTCCGTTCCTCCAACCCGTCTCTCTTCATCCGCGCCTTCTCCGATAAACCCCACGCCATGGTCTCCGGCTTTTCCAAGCCCGAGCGGACTCTCAAGTCTTTGTATTTGCGCAAATTACATCTCTGGCCGCGCTTTCAGGTCTATGTGTCGCAGGATTTGGAGAGGGATCCGCCAGAGGTTGTGGATGTTAGGGTTCCGATGTCGTCTCATATGAAGGTGATTCAGAAGGCCGTGATTGAGGTAATGGATGCTTGTTTGAAGGAGATGAGGAAGACTAATAAGGTTGATGTTGAGGATTTGACGGTTCGGAATGGGTTGTTTAAGTCGTTTGATGAGATTGTGAGAAGGCAATTGGATCCAATTTGGCATACTTTGGGGAAGAAAACGAGACAGCTTGTTTCGGATTTGAAAACTCTGAGGAAGTTGTTGGATTACCTTGTCAGGTATCGATTCCAAGTTTCAATCTTTTCTTAGATTAGGACATTGTTTGATAGCACACTAAACCCTAAACAATGTCTCAATAATTAGCTGCATTGCCTTCTCTGTTAACAAAAATTTTAATCTTTTTTTAAGGGTTTCTTGTGGGAATGGTTATTGATAATTTGAAACATCTTGCATTGTGTTGTATTGTATTGTCAATTGAAGATTCTTTATGCATCCATTTTGGGGACTGTTCACTGTGATATGATTTGATGGATTTAATTTGATAAAATTTTGGAGATTGTTTCAGAAATGAATTTTGATATTCTATATGGGTAGGTATGATGCAGTGACTTATTTGAAGTATTTGGATTCACTGAGAGCGTCAGAGAGTTTTCGGTCTGTTTGGATATTTGCAGAGTCGAGTTACAAGATTTTTGAATATGCAAAGAAGCGTGTGTACCATTTTGGGAGGCTGGATGGTGGGAAGTTGGTTGGACAGAGTAAAAGTTCGACAACCAAAAAAAGAAAACTAAAGGATACCAATAAGGAGAAAGACGGTGAGGGTTTGCTTGGTAAAAGTTGTTCTACCTTGTATTGCTAAATTATTAAAGTAATAGTAGTCATCCATGATGGTATTTTCTATCATTCTGGTTTGAATTAGCTTATTGATTTGTATTTAAAGCTTTAAAGTAGAAAGTAATTTACTCTTCAGAAAATAATATTAATTCTTTGAAAATATGCATATTTTAATTTTGTTAATTTATAGCAAAATGCCATACTATTAGTGATTTAATTAATATTAATGATTTGGAAGTAATATTAATGCTTTGTAAATTCTGTTAATTGTGTGTATAGATTCTCTGCCAACGCTTACAAGTGGAGTAGCTTTGGAGGAAGTCTTGGAGGAGGCACCAAAGTGGAAGGTGTTACGTGTGAGTGAGTGAATCCATTTTTTTTAAGAATCTGCAAGTCAAATTTTTCCTTGTTTAAAAGTTTTGCAGAAAAGCAACTCAAAGTTCACAACCACATATAATACTGTGTGCGCAAATGTAATTGAGTAGCAACTTACAGGAAGAAATTTACTTCAAATTTAGATTTGCCTACTTCTATTCTATCATTATGTTCATATGTTATCTCTGTAACATTGATTTTAAATCTGGTGTAAGTAGAAAAAATTATCAGTTTTCAGGCAGTCTATCACCATATTTGATTTGAGATATGTTTTTCAGGAGGTTCTTGAAGAAATAAAAGAGAACAGAGATAAGCAAGCTTTGTCAAGGGAAGAACCTGTGATCGAAGGTGAAGAGGATAATAATGGCATTGTTTTAGTAGCGTGCAAAGATGAACGCTCATGCATGCAGCTTGAAGATTGCATCATGAAAGGCCCAAATAAGGTTTTCCACTTTATCTAATTATAGTTTAGTCCTGCAAATGATTTTATACTCCTTTTCATTTATTTTTGTTTTGTTCTGGTTAGTCCTAGGCCACAAAATGCAAGGTCCTCAGCTTTTAGTGCTCCTCTGCATATTTTCACTATGTTTCTATGCCTAGGACTTGTGCAAGAGCTTTTTTATAACGTGCTAGTAGAGCTGTGATATCATCTTTAGAAAACTCTTATAGTATTACTCGAGTCCCTCAAATTTCTCATCAATCCATCCAATGGATTATCTCTCTAGTCGTAGGGGTGGCTACTATGGCATCGCTTAAGTAGGATTGCCTCACCCCATCTTACCCTTTTTACAAAACAAAGAAAAGAAAAGAAAAAAGGAAAGCTTGCCTCATATAACTCATATTGTTGCTGCTACAGTGAAGTTGAATAAGGTTGTCAAGTATGCTTATAGAGCTTTACATAACCTGTTTCCTATTTCATGAATTATTAAGGCGTTGAAACTTAGAATATTATATTGGGATATACTAACCATTTTATTTTTCCACTTAGTTGACCATGACCAAATATTTTGAACTGGTTTGGACCAAGAATGGGCTGTATATTTTCTTTTATACATTTCACTAAGGCAGTTCATGTACAGATTGACCTTAACTTCGATTCTTTAACAGTGTTTTTATTTTTTTTTTTTTTTTTTTTTTTTTTTTTTTTTTTTTTTTTTTTTGTGGCAAAAGCCTGAACACTTTATTTTGTGTTTTCTTCTAAAGGTCATGCGGGAAGAGTGGGAGAAGTATTTGCTGAGCAAAGTAGAGCTGCATGGATTACCAAAACGTAATAAAAATAAAAAGAAAGGAAAAGACCCTAAAGGTTTTGGGATACTTGATGGAGTTATTCCAACAACACCTGGACAAAAAGCAGAAGCTAGTAGCATAAGCAAGCAGGAAAATGATGCGCTGCTGGCAGCAGCTGCAGAAATAATAAAACACGCTAAAAAGGATATTGTTGTTGAAGATGACCCTCAATCTTGTGTAGGAAGTGGAGGACGTGCAAAAGGAAAGGGAAAAGGAAAGCAAAGAAAAACCTCTGGAAGTGTTCAGGTTTCCATGAATGGGGATGATAAAAGTGGCAATGGGGCAGCAATGAATGATAAAAGTGAGATGTTTGCTTCTGAAAATGGAGGCCAAATAAATAAAACTGATCCAGTGGTTGAGGGTGGTTTCCATGAAAGTGCTCCCAAAGTTGCTTCTTCAGACATAGCTGTCCTTCAAAAGCCTGCTCAAGGAGTTGATGCTACATCATTTGAAAATGCCAAGCGGTTCCCACCAGTGCACTTTTATGCCCTAGAAAGTGACCAGCATATACTTGACATTTTAAAGCCTTCTACGATTATTATGTACCATCCTGACATGGCCTTTGTCAGGGAAATTGAAATCTACAAAGCTGAAAATCCCACAATAAAGTTGAAAGTATATTTTCTCTTCTATGAGGATTCTACTGAGGTGCAAAAATTTGAGGCAAGCATACACAGGGAAAATGGTGCATTTCAATCCTTGATTAGGCAGAAATCATTGATGATGATTCCAGTTGATCAGGTTAGATCTTCTGTGCTTTCCATTCTTCCTTAATTTAAATAATATGCTCTGAAATTTATTAGCTATTAATATATTACTTTTTTATTTATTCACTTTTTGGCCTGTTAGTGTTCAACTGTGATATGGTGCTTGTCTCCATAATTCAAATGATATATAAATGTAATTGTTGTTAATTTGCTTAGACAGCAAATTATATTAAAATTTTAATTGTTCTTTGACATATTGTAAACTGGGAGTGTAAGTTTGTTTATACTCCTGTTCGCCATCATTTTTTTCTCTTTCCATTTGCGGTCATTGTTGATTTTGATAAAGTGCTCTTGTGATTTTAATAAATTTATCTGCACCTTGTAAATTAATGGTAAATGTTTTGATGTGATGCGATTCATATGCTTATACCAATGGATTAGGTTGGTTCATTTCCCTATCCTCTGTTTATTGCTAGAATGCTTATCAGGATAATGACAAGAAATGACATTAACAACCACTGTGAATCTCCATAACCAAAGTCTTTTTGTTGATCCTGGTGTAGTCAGCCCAGATCCTCTGTAACTATACCTTCTGATATATATATGGATATGCTGTGTTTTATTGTGGTTGTGCTATTCTACAAGTAGTCTTCTTATCTTCTTAACACGACAAGTGGGAGTGACCGATTTAAGTTTCTGACACGAGTCTTGAAGTACTCTTAAACTAGCCTCATACATCATTGTAACAAAATAATCCTTCGTCCAAATTACGTGGGGAAACAAAACAAAATCTGAGGCATACAGATTACCAGTGGCCCGCATTCTGCAGTTTGAATTTGTACTGCTAGCAAATAATTTCATTTATTTATACGGTTGTAGCATATAATGGTTAGTGTTTGAATAATGTATAGAGAGGTAGAATAGATTGTATGTATTCATATGGTTAGGGGCTCCTTATATAGGAGACGATTTACAAATTGTAATGATGAAAATCTAAAGCACTAACATTGCACTATACATAAAGTATAAACCACTAACATAAAGCTAACACACTAAGCTAACACACTAACAGCCCCCCTCAAACTCAAGGAGGATAGGAACTAACCAACTTGAGTTTGAAGAGAGTAACAAAACAGGAAAGTAAACTGATAAATAAAAACAGGATAGGAGACACGGTATGGTCGTGTCAGACCGTTGTAGCAGACAGTTTACGGGGTCATGTCGGACCGATGTAACAGACACTGTGTGGTCGTGTCAGACCGTTGTAGAATATGTGTGGAGAGAAAGAGTATACAAGATCTTTTTGGTAGTTTTGCATCAGGTCGGCTTTACCACCAAGTGGAAACAATGGTGCGCTATTATCGGATTCCTGTTCTTCTGATAGAGTTTTCACAGGACAAAAGCTTTTCATTTCAGGTAAAGCAGAGTATTGTATAAGTTTTAAGGAGGCATGAAAATTAGGTTTCAGTGTTTAATTGTTGGTTACATTTTTTGCAGTCTGCTAGTGACATTGGTGATGATGTCACTCCAAATAGCATTATATCCAAACTTTCATTGCTTGTGCTACATTTCCCCCGGCTACGCATTGTCTGGTCTCGCAGTTTGTATGCTACCGCTGAGATATTTGCTTCCCTAAAAGCAAATCAGGATGAACCTGATGAAGTCAAGGCAATTAGAGTTGGCGTCCCCTCAGAAGAGGGTATTGTGGAAAATGATGTGAGGTAAGATCCGTTGTCTTCACCCTGCTTTGATGGCTTAAAGATTAGGGAAAGTTTTCAGTAAGTTAAAATTTTCATTAAATCCTATTAGCATAATAGTTATTAATAGGACTCCATGGAAATTTAATGGAAAATGTAGAACTATATTTTTCCTAAAAATATATGAGCTTGTGTTTTGATGCTCAAAGAATAATAATAATAATAATAATAATAATAATAATAATAATAATAATAATAAAGAAAAAGGGACTAAGGTCCCATACATCAAAGATTTTTGGATAAATTACAAACACACCCCCTTTGGTTTACTTAAATTACAAATTACTTTATGTGATTCTAGAAATTACATTATACCCCTTAAGGTTTCTAATTTCATAACAAATAGGTCTTTTTATTCATAAATCATCAAGTTAATTAACAGTTTTTTATTTCAATTAATAATTCAGATAATTTTATTATTGTATAGGTGAACATTTAGAAATTTCACTTTTTCAATTAATTCTGTTAAATAAAAAATTCTGATAGGGAGGAATTTGTAATTTTTCAAATCACAGGGAGCAATTCGTATTTTAAGCAAATCTCAAGGGGTGCATTTGTAATTTACCCATGATTTTTTTACTTATAAAGTGTACATTGGCCCATTTAATAACATTGGCACAACAGAAAACATGTTTTTGTTGATTTATTTATTTTGCAATAAGCAAAAACAAATAATATGTTTGGTAATTGGTACACATGTCTGTTTTCAAAACTAAGTAAAAGCAAAAATAAGAAAATATGTTTGGGATTTGATGGAGGAAGCAAGTAACAAGAGTGGGAGGGGTGTTGCCGGATGTGGGAGGGAATGAAAACACTTTTTTCACTCTTTTTTTTATTTTTATTTTTAAAACACTTGTGTTATGAGTTAATAGTAGGTTACTTTGTTGCAGAGCTGAAAATTACAACACGTCTGCGGTGGAGTTCTTGAGACGGCTCCCAGGTGTCACTGATTCAAACTACAGGGCTATAATTGATGGGTGTGAAAGTTTGGCAGAACTTGCTCTTCTTCCTGTAGAGAAACTAGCTGAGCTGATGGGTGGTCAGAAAGCCGCCAAGACCTTGAAGGACTTCCTGGATGCCAAATATCCAACATTGCTTTGACGTCAATTCAATGAAATTCAATTCAGTCATACACAAGGCAATGCCATAATTTATCATTCATTCCTGTATTATTGCAATAGCTCGGGCTTTCATCTGTTATAGAATGGGTAATAAAGCTGCTCATGCCTTCACAATCTGCATGGTTGATTATTGATTAGTTGTTGTTGTTGTTGTTGTTTTTTTTTTTTTTTTTTTGAGGACGATTATTGATTAGCTGTTGTTTGTCTTTTTCAGTGCTTATTTGATTCGTTGTAAATTTTAGGCTGAGGATAGAAGTTGACATTTATAAACATGTCATTGTATCATTATGATTTTTTGTTCAAAATTTCTGATTCTAATTGATGCAACCATATGTAGCTCGAAGTATATATTAAATGACATGCATAATCGGTTTTTCTGTAATGGTGGTTCCGTGGGTGATGTGGCTGTTGGTTAATTTCGTTTGTTGTGGTAATATAAGTCCTACAAGGCCTACCCATTACAGGCTATGCAACGCCTTAAACTTCTGATACTGTGCACAAGAGAACAAAAATAATGGGTGATGCTAATCCTCTACTAATATGAGCAAATGATATTGTAAGCTCAAACAAGGTAGAAAGCTTTGCAAAGGAGATAGCTCGCTTCACGCAATGAGCTCCCTGTTTTCACGCTCACAACTCTTGATCCCTTTTTTTTTTTTGGTTAATATTTGGTTGGCTTTCTCTCTTTGTGTGCGTTTGCTTAAGAAAATGAAAAAGGGTAATGTTAGGGATACCAAATTTTCTACCAAACAAATGACCAAATGTCTCACATGGGTGTGGGGTCCACACCCATGTGAGACATTTGGTCATTTATTTGGTAGAAAATTTGGGACCTCTAGCATTTTTCAATGAAAAATGTTAATTCTAATGCTGTGTTTGGTTGGGGGAATTGGGAAGGGATTTGGAAAGAGAAAGGGAAAAAGTGTGTGAAACTAGGTGAAATGTATGTATATTTTATTCATATTTCACCTAACTTTTCCCTTTCCCTTTCCCAATCCCTCCTTAAATCTCCTAACCAAACACAGCGTAAATGTTTTATCAGTATTTTTATCAAATATTTCATATGGGTGTGATGTGAGTCTTATAGCATGTGAAACATTTGGAGTCCCAAATATTAGAAGTGGAGGAGTAATTTTTCTTTGGTTGTAAACTATCTATAAAAAATATAAATGTGCACTCTCAAGCACAATGGGATCCGTGGCGCAATGGTAGCGCGTCTGACTCCAGATCAGAAGGTTGCGTGTTCGATTCACGTCGGGTTCAATCCCCTGTTCTCCCAACGGATTTAATCTTTTTCTACTCACTTTTTTTTTTTTTGAGGCAGCACTTCTCTGCATTTTGATAAACAACTGTCATCTCAACGCTAAATTCTCTCCATGGAAGAGAGTTCATTTCAGGCTCCACCTTCAAGTTGTCCTTCCATCTTTGGTCTTATTATTATGGGGTATGTTTGGTTTGAGTTTGGGAGATGAGTTTTAGAGATAAAAAGTACGAAAAGTTGTTTGATTTGGTTTTTTTAACAGATGTTTTGAAAAATTATTTTGAGAGAGAGTTTTGAAAAAAGTGATTGATTTGATGTGTATAAGAGAGATTTGTTTGAAAAACTTGTAAACCAAACAAGTTTTGGGAAATTTTTTTAGAAAAATTTGTTTGATTTGATTACTTTTGAAAATTTATTTGTAGAGAATTTTTCTTAAAATTTTTTGGAAAACACAAATCAAACAAGGCAATTATATTCCTCATTTATAGCTCCACAGTCATTTTCTTTTGACCAGGCAGGCCATCATGAGAATTGTCTAAATCTTTGTAGATGGGAATTGTCTATGTTAATGTAAATTGTGTAAATGTAAATTACCACTACCACTCACTCCACCTACCACCTCCACTACCACCCACTCCACCTACCACCTCCACTACCACCTACACCTACTCCTCACCTACTCCCAAATCCTCTCCTATATAATAGGAATCCTTGTAATATACATAATACACACTTTTTGGTAGTTTTGCATCAGGTCGGCTTTACCACCAAGTGGAAACAATGGTGCGCTATTATCGGATTCCTGTTCTTCTGATAGAGTTTTCACAGGACAAAAGCTTTTCATTTCAGGTAAAGCAGAGTATTGTATAAGTTTTAAGGAGGCATGAAAATTAGGTTTCAGTGTTTAATTGTTGGTTACATTTTTTGCAGTCTGCTAGTGACATTGGTGATGATGTCACTCCAAATAGCATTATATCCAAACTTTCATTGCTTGTGCTACATTTCCCCCGGCTACGCATTGTCTGGTCTCGCAGTTTGTATGCTACCGCTGAGATATTTGCTTCCCTAAAAGCAAATCAGGATGAACCTGATGAAGTCAAGGCAATTAGAGTTGGTGTCCCCTCAGAAGAGGGTATTGTGGAAAATGATGTGAGGTAAGATCCGTTGTCTTCAACCTGCTTTTGATGGCTTAAAGATTAGGGAAATTTTTCAGTAAGTCCTACTTTTCCCATGAAATTTTCATTAAATCCTATTAGCATAATTGTATTAATAGGACTCGATGGAAAATTAATGGAAAAAGTAGGACTAAGAAAAAGGGACTAAGGTCCCATACATCAAAGTTTTTTGGGTAAATTACAAACACACCCCCTTAGGTTTACTTAAATTACAAATTACTTTTTGTGGTTTTAGAAATTACATTATACCCCTAAGGTTTCTAATTTTATAACAAATAGGTCTTTTTATTAGTAAATCATCAAGTTAATTAACAGTTTTTAATAATGTTAAAATTTTATTTCAATTAATAATTTAGATAATTTTATTATTGTATAGGTGAACAATTAGAAATTTTACTTTTTGAATTAATTCTGTTAAATAAAAAATTCTGATAGGAAGGAATTTGTAATTTTTCAAATCACAGGAGGCAATTTGTATTTTAAGTAAACCTCAGGGGGTGTATTTGTAATTTACCCAAGATTTTTTTACTTATAAACTGTACATTGGCCAATTTAATAACATTGGCACAATAGAAAACATATTTTTGCTGATTTATTTATTTTGCGATAAGCAAAAACAAATAATATGTTTGGTAATTGGTACATATGTCTGTTTTCAAAACTAAGTAAAAGCAAAAATAAGAAAATATGTTTGGGGATTTGATTGAGGAAGCAGGTAACAAGAGTGGGAGGGGTGTTGCCGGATGTGGGAGGGAATGAAAACACTTTTTTCACTCTTTTTTTATTTTATTTTTTATTTTTAAAACACTTGTGTTATGAGTTAATAGTAGGTTACTTTGTTACAGAGCTGAGAATTACAACACGTCTGCGGTGGAGTTCTTGAGACGGCTCCCGGGTGTCACTGATTCAAACTACAGGGCTGTAATGGATGGGTGTGAAAGTTTGGCAGAACTTGCCCTTCTTCCTGTAGAGAAACTAGCTGAGCTGATGGGTGGTCAGAAAGCCGCCAAGACCTTGAAGGACTTCCTGGATGCCAAATATCCAACATTGCTTTGACGTCAATTCAATGAAATTCACTTCAGTCATGCACAAGGCAATGCCATAATTTATCATTCATTCCTGTATTATTGCAAAAGCTCAGGCTTTCATCTGTTATAGAATGGGTAATAAAGCTGCTCATGCCTACACAATCGGCATGGTTGATTATTGATTAGTTGTTTTTTTTTTTTTGGGAGGACTATTATTGATTAGTTGTTATTTGTCTTTTTCAGTGCTTATTCGATTCGTTGTAAATTATATGCTAAGGATAGAAGTTGACATTTATAAACATGTCATTGTATCATTATGATTTTTTGTTCAAAATTTCTGATTCTAATTGATGCAACCATATGTAGCTCGAAGTATATATTAAATGACATGCATAATCGGTTTTTCTGTAATGGTGGTTCCGTGGGTGATGTGGCTGTTGGTTAATTTCGTTTGTTGTGGTAATATAAGTCCTACAAGGCCTACCCATTACAGGCTATGCAACGCCTTAAACATCTGATACTGTGCACAAAAGAACAAAAATAATGGGTGATGCTAATCCTCAACCAAATATGAGCAAATGATATTGTAAGCTCAAACAAGGTAGAAAGCTTTGCAAAGGAGATAGCTTGCTTCACGCAATGAGCTCCCTGTTTTTATGCTCACAACTCTTGATCCCTTTTTTTTTTTTTTTTTTTAATATTAGGTTGGCTCTCTCTCTCTCTCTCTGTGCTTTTGCTAATGGTGTGTTTGGTTGGGGGATTTGGAGAGGGATTTGGAAAGGGAAAGGGAAAAGGTGTGTGAAACTATGTGAAATATAAGCATGATTTATTTACATTTCACCTACCGTTTCCATTTCCCTTTCCAAATCCCTCTTTAAATCTCTCAACCAAACACAACATTAAGAAAATGAAAGATGTTAGGAACTCTAATGCTGTGTTTGATTGGAGTTTTTGAGGTGGGATTTGGAAAAGGAATGAGAAATGTAATCCTATTTATGTTTGGTTATAATAAAAAATATATGGGAAAAGAAAGGGGGTGAGAAATAAATAAAGAAATAGGATACCTTTTAGGACATCAATTCTATTTTATAACCAACACAACCAAACATAGTTGGGATTTGGAATTCTATTAATTCTTTCTCCTGTTCCTTTCATTTCCATTTCCCTTCCCAAATCTCCCAACCAAACACAGCATAAATGTTTATCAGTATTTTTAACAAATGTTTCATATAGGTGTAATGTGAGTCTTGCACCATGTGAAACATTTGGAGTCCCAAATATTAATAGAAGTGGAGGAGTAATTTTTTTTTTGGTTGTAAACTATCTATAAGAACTATAAATGAGCACTCTGAATCACAATGGGATCCGTGGCGCAATGGTAGCGCGTCTGACTCCAGATCAGAAGGTTGCGTGTTCGATTCACGTCGGGTTCAATCCCCTGTTCTCCCTACGGATTTAATCTTTTTCCACTTACTTTTTTTTTTTTTTTTAATTTTTGGAGGCAGCACTTTTCTGCATCTTGATAAACAACTGCCATCTCAATGCTAAATTTTCTCCATGGAAGAGAGTTCATTTCAGGCTCCACCTTCAAGTTGTCCTTCCATCTTTGGTCTTATTATTATTATATTCCTCATTTGTAGCTCCACAGTCATTTTCTTTTGACCAGGCAGGCCATCATGAGAATTGTCTAAGTCTTTGTAGATGGGAATTGTCTAAATCTATGGAGAGAGTCTGAGAATATACGATGCTTTTTAATATCTATGTTTGTTTTGATTAGTGTGAGATTGATAAAGTATATGATAAGATTTATAGCATTATATTTTGTTTTGATTAGTGTGAGATTGATAAAGTATATGATAAGATTTATAGCATTATATTTTGTTGTTGGATGAAAGTCAAATGGAATTTAGAAGGGATATTAGTTTTGAAAATTAATAATTTGATGGCCGTGTTTTGGTCAATTAAATGAGAGATGAGAAAAAAATTAGAGATCATAAAAAATATATTAAATCTATATATATATATATATTTTTTTTTTCACTCTAATCTCTCACTAATCCAAGCAAATGGTGGCCCCTTACATATTTTATTCCACAATATGTGTTTTTTTGGGTTTTGTAAGATTAATTTAATCTTTTTTTTTGGAACTAAGATTAATTTACTTTTTAATTAAGATTTTTCTTCTACATTTTTCTTTCGAGAAGTGGTATGAATAGGAGAGATGCAGAGGGCCACGTCATGGGCTCTCATTTCTAACGTCCCTTATTCACATATTGACAACAACAAACCCTTTTAAAAGCTAGAAAATGACCCAATACCCAACACAGTATAGTGGCTGTGAAAATGATGCTAAAAATTTCTTAGGGAAGAAAGTTGCAAAGGGTGCCCCCACTTCCCCTCATTAACTAACCTATTGAATATTTGAACCAAACAGAAGGAGAAATGCAATCTTTTTGTTGCTGAAAAGTTGATTATTTTCATTTGATTAAAATTATTGTGCTCTTTTGGAATGCTGATAAAAAGTCAGTTTTTAATTTTTTATTAATTTTGGGTCACATCATTTCTCACATAATTTATTCATAAAAAGATAAAATAAATTAAAAAAGTCAAAAATCTCACATAATTTATTCATAAAAAGATAAAATAAATTAAAAAAGTCAAAAAGTTAATTTTTTTACTAACTTTCCAAAACACCCCATTATGTTTGGGAAGAGAATTAAATTTTTTTTCAGATGGATGTGATATTTATGAGAAAAAAATAAAATGATTATAAGTTTGATGTAACATTTTGTCTTATTGACTATTTTAACATATTTTGTCTTTTAGTATTATTTTAAACCAAAAAATAAAAAAAATCTCCATTGTTGTCAATATCAATTTTCTAATTAATGAAAAAGATAAATAATTTTTTGTTTCACAATGGAAATACTAGTAGCCATGCAACATCTAAACTTTAAAGAAACTGAAGTTTTCTTTGGCCCTGTTTGGTAGAGCTGTGGGAAAGTGTTTATAGCTTATGCCTCAACAGCTTATAGCTTATAACTTTCAGCTTAAGCTGATTTCCAACTTATTCTTAAAGCATCCCTGCCCCACTCAAAGAATAAGCTGATTTCTGACTTCCAAAAAGCTATAAGTTATAAGCCATAAGCTAAACTAAACACATAAAAATAGCTTAAATTAAGCTGAAAGCTGAAATAAGCTCTAATTAAGCTCTGCCAAACAGGCACTTTATATGTATCTGTTGGTCAAAAATTCTAACACTTAATTAGAAAGTCAAGTCTTATGATATTTGTAAATTATTTCTCACTAACTAACAATATATATACATAATATATGCACATATAGTTTTGGTTTAATTAGTCGAAGACTTTTAATTATAAAATTATATTTCCTTTATCTCTTCAGAAAGGGGCATTTGTTTATTTTATTTTTCATAATTGAATAGTCTAAATATATGATTTTAAAGTTGAAAAAAATAAAATAATACTTAATAATAGTTGAAGGAGTTTTCATGTAATTAATCTTTTATGTTTTTTTAGCTATGTGTTGTCTAAGCTTCAAGTTTAGAAGGAAAACAAAAATCACCTTCAAAAAGTGTAGGGTGTTGTTGTGTATTACTAAATTTAGACTAACCAAAACTTCAATGGATTTGAGGTGCCTACAGCAGCCACTCCGGTGCATTCTTATGGGCTTATTTCAGAGTCCATCTTGATAATCCGAACCGCTCACATTTTAGAGTGCATCAAGTAAAATATACCTGTAAAAAATTAAGTTAATCGGATATCGTCAACCCTTTCATCCACTCACATTTGTATTCATTTTAATACTTTAAATCACAATATTATTTATTTTTGAAAATACAAATGTGAGTGGATAAAAGGATTAATGATATCCGATTAACTAAATTTTTTACAGGTATATTCTACTCAATATACTCTAAAATATTAATTTACTCTTTAATTAAGGTTTTTCTTCTACATTTTTCTTTCGAGAAGTGGTATGAATAGGTGAGATGCAGAGGGACGTCATGGGCTCTCATTTCTAACGTCCCTTATCCACATATTGACAACAACAAACCCTTTTAAAAGCTAGAAAATGACCCAATACCCAACATAGTATAGTGGCTGTGAAAATGATGCTAAAAATTTCTTAGGGAAGAAAGTTGCAAAGGGTGCCCCCACTTTCCCTCATTAACTAACCTATTGAATATTTGAACCAAACAGAAGGAGAAATGCAATCTTTTTGTTGCTGAAAAGTTGATTATTTTCATTTGATTAAAATTATTGTGCTCTTTTGAAAAGTTGATAAAAAGTCCGTTTTTAATTTTTTATTAATTTTGAGTTATATCATTTCTCACATAATTTATCCACAAAAAGATAAAATAAGTTAAAAAAGTCAAAACATCCTATTATGTTTGGGAAGAGAATTAAATTTTTTTTTCCAGATTGATGCGATATTTATGAGAGAAAAAATAAAATGATTATAAGTTTGATGTAACATTTTGTCTTATTGATTATTTTAACATATTTTGTCTTTTAGTATTATTTTAAACCAAAAAATAAAAAAATCTCCATTGTTGACTGTCAATATCAATTTTCTAATTAATGAAAAAGATAAATAATTTTTTGTTTCACAATGGAAATACTAGTAGCCATGCAACATCTACACTTTAAAGAAACTGAAATTTTCTTTATATGTATCTGTTGGTCAAAAATTCTAACACTTAATTAGAAAGTCAAGTCTTAGGATATTTGTAAATTATTTCTCACTAACTAACAATATATATACATAATATATGCACATATAGTTTTGGTTTAATTAGTCGAAGACTTTTAATTATAAAATTATATTTCCTTTATCTCTTCAGAAAGGGGCATTTGTTTATTTTATTTTTCATAATTGAATAGTCTAAATATATGATTTTAAAGTTGAAAAAAATAAAATAATACTTAATAATAGTTGAAGGAGTTTTCATGTAATTAATCTTTTATGTTTTTTTAGCTATGTGTTGTCTAAGCTTCAAGTTTAGAAGGAAAACAAAAATCACCTTCAAAAAGTGTAGGGTGTTGTTGTGTATTACTAAATTTAGACTAACCAAAACTTCAATGGATTTGAGGTGCCTACAGCAGCCACTCCGGTGCATTCTTATGGGCTTATTTCAGAGTCCATCTTGATAATCCGAACCGCTCACATTTTAGAGTGCATCAAGTAAAATATACCTGTAAAAAATTAAGTTAATCGGATATCGTCAACCCTTTCATCCACTCACATTTGTATTCATTTTAATACTTTAAATCACAATATTATTTATTTTTGAAAATACAAATGTGAGTGGATAAAAGGATTAATGATATCCGATTAACTAAATTTTTTACAGGTATATTCTACTCAATATACTCTAAAATATGAACGATTCAGATTATCAAGACGGACCCTGAAATAAGCCTACACAACAGTGCCTGCAGTGCTGAGTGCTCAACAAGCCCCCCAAATTCAACTTCAACTACTTGCATAAGTTAGGCTAACCAATCTCTGCCTAACTCTAATGAAGTTATTAAAGTATGATCTCATTATCTCCCCACTAGCCCATAGTAGTAATTAATGTCATTAAAACTTGTTTTATGAGCTTTATTGGAATGATATGCAAGCCATGTTGTGTTGTAGATGTCTTTCATCTCTGTACTTGAGGAAATAGTTCAAACACTTTCATAATGAGGATTAATAAAATCTAAACATAAATGGCACCAAAAAAAAAAATTGTCAGTAATATCATGAGCACTTACTTAAATTCATCAGCAACATTAAATATATTTACAAATTAAAAAAAAATAATATTAGAGTGATTAAATTTTAGTTCCTCTGATCTTGGCAATAATTAAGAGTACCTAATTATTAATTTTACATGGCATAAAATTATAGAGGTTAATTCGTATTTTAAACAAATTTAAAAAATATAATTGTAATTTACCCTAAAACATTAGATAGAGATAAAAACAAATATACTAAATAGATATATAGCCAGAATTGTGAATAATACAAAAGAGAAGGGTAAAATAAAATAAAATAAAGAAAAATACAAGCCTCAACCCTTTTATAGTATCTAGATAAGCTTGCAAGCAACAAGACATCTGGCGAGGGCAGATGTCTTCACACAAATTTAAGTGGCAACTCCAATTTTCAAATTACAATTTGATCCCAAACTTCATAATAATTATATTTTGACTCTTAGCACATATAAAATTACAAATTAAATTCTATATGTTTTCAATTGTGATTAAACAATATTAATACCAAATTTGAAGAGTAATTAAATTTTTGGGTCTTTTTAGGTTTGGTGAGAAAAGAAACGAAATAGAGAGAATTTTGGATTATTAATGGGTTGAGTGATGGTGAGAAATAATGAGAAAGTCAAATCACATCAAATTTAAGTTTTATTTCTCACCAAAAGTTGTGAAATTTAGTGAGAAACTATAATATTTTCTTTTCCTTTCTTACTTACGTGAAAACTCTAATCATTTCCTTTCATTTCTCATTTCTCAATCCAAACGAACTGTAAGTCAGTCATAAGTCAAGGTATAGGATTTACTAATCAATTCCCTATTAAATTTGTGAGAAAAAAAAATTTTGTGAAATGAATTTAACTCTTATTTTATTAGAAAAATTACAACCAAAAAAAAAATAGAAATGACAAAAATTAATTGTCTTCCAAAATTACAAAGGAGGTGAAATGTTTAAAATTAATTGCAAAAATATGAAAACTATAATTAAAAAGTTAAAAATATCGCTTCTCCCTTATCTTCCTCTTCTCTTCCCTTTACAATTCTACTGACCACTCATTCATGTGCCATCCTTAATCCTTCACCTATCTTCTCCACTATCCCAACCCTTCATGTCCTCTAACAACCCTTTATCTACCTTTCCAAACCCTTTCCCATCCTGTGCATATTTCCCTGACCCCTTCCTTCAATCACTCTTCAACCTTTCACAAACTCGTAATCTCTTATTCAACAAGCACCGTCATATCTTAACCTCCTCATATTTGGATTAAATCTCGTATCTCAAAACCTCAAATCAAAACCCTAAATAGAGAAAGAATGAAACTAGTTGCTAATGTGTCGCAATGGTCACAATCTGGTTGCGGTAATGGTGGTGTGTCGCAATGATATTGGCTAGATATGATGAGATATGGGATGAAGCGGAGAAGGAGCTCGGATTGGGTAACAGTGTCGCCATCTATGAAGTTGAGATGGATTTGCACATATTGGGATGGATAAGAAAGGATGAAAGAGGTGTTGGTGAACGACTTACAGTGGCAAGAGGCAGTGTGAAGGCACTAACAAAAGGTAGGGAAGGAGTTTTTGGCTTGCTAGTGTGACAGGAAAAAAAAAAGAAAAGAAAAATGGTAAAAAAGGTGTTGCCTGCAGCGCAGGAGGTAAGGAAGAGCTATCGATAAGTTAGGGTTCTAAGAGCATTCACAATAGACATATTAAGCTGTATGTTAGTGTTAGGCGTTAAGTTTTGGTTAGTTGAGAGTGCTGTTTGGGGTTACAATGGAGTTATTAACATGTGTCAAATGTTAATATGTGTGTTAACTGAGCGAGCATTTTAACTAGCGAATGTGCTTGGGGACTTCTCCTAAGCGTCCTCCTAAACGTCCGGCTCCGGATCCTTCAAGAAAAGGGGAAACAAAAAAATTGGTCTTATTGGTTGATGGCCGGACGTCCGGCCGGTTGACCGGTCAACGGAAATATTTTTTATTTTTTTTTACTTATTGGGATTTTTTTTGGACTTGAAATTTAATTTTGAGTTTGAAATTTTTGATTAAACCAAATTATTTATTTATTTTATTTATTATATCCACATATATATTTTTAACACACTCCTTAACACATTCATTGTATCACCATTCATTCACTAAATTAACAAACTCTTAATACATATTTTTGAGTCTCATTTTTAATACTTTTTGTCATATAACACACTTTTAACACATTCATTGTGGGTATCCTAAGGAAGAGAGAAGAACGAAGAAAAAAAAATGAAAAATCTAATATGGTAATTTTACAATTTTTACTTTGTCTTTTTCATTCTTTTGTATTTATTCTACATATGTTGCAACTTATTGTGATTCTCCCATTGAATTTCAATATTTTTTTTCTTCTTTCCATTTTACTACATTTTTTTCTATTTTATTTATTTTTTTATAAACAAATTTATGCTTTTTACTACAAGTGAAGTTTTGTTTGTGGATGGGGTTCAACCCTCTGACCATTTGGTGGGTTGTCCAACTTCCCAACACCACCCCACTTTTTTTTATTATTATTGTATTATTTGAGTAATGATTATTAACAAAATTTTTGTACAAATTAAGGTACATTTTTTTTTAATGATTTCTCTATTTTTAATCTCTTAAAACTTCAAGGTTTTCATTAATTTAATACGGTAAATTAGTGCATATATTCATAATTTTTTTTAGCAATTTATATTTTATTTAATTTAAAATATTTTTTTATATTTCAATAAATCTTATGGGTGATATAATTATTAAAATATTACTAATAATAGTAAGGTAAAACATGTATTAATGTTCACATTGACAGTGTAAATATTCAAATAATAAAATATTCAAAATAATGTACACAAAATTGTTAGGGTTTAAAAAATAGTTGTAAGAGTATACTTATCCATATATTACCTTAAATATGAGAATTATGATTTAGTGGATCAAGTATCTAAAATAATAAAACTTATTCAGTGGGTTTAATTTCAATTTTCTGGATTTTATTTTTTGAAAATTGAGTTATTTTTTTCGTTTTTTCTTTTTATTTTTAGTGAATATTTTTAAAATTTTAAACAATATTTTTACTTTTTTAAATGCACCGTAGTTAAATATATTTTAAAAATAAAATAGTTGTAAAAAAGTATTTTAAAAAATCAATAAATATGCAAGAATACGAAAAATGTAATGAATTCTCATAATTTTTTTTATATTTTTGGTATTTAGTGAAATTTGTAAAAAAAAATCACAAATATTATATTTTTTAAGTATATTTATATTAGGTTAAAAAAGTTTAATAAAAAGAAAAAATAAAAATTTTAAAAATTCAAACCAAACAAATTAAAATTCAAAAATATCTTATAAATTAATTAAGATAAAAAATAATTTTTTAATAAATTTGTAAATTAATTTCATTTTATCATTTCCTCTCTTATTATATAGCCAACCACACCCTATAATACCTTTCTTTTTACAAAAATCAAACACAGACTCCAGCTCAATTCTGTCTGGGTCCATGTGAAACCTACTTCAATGGCTAAACCTGTAAATAGAGGTCTAAACCCACCACTTTTCACCTATACCATCACTCTCACTTTCACCACCATCACCACCGCAGTGTGTGGAGGCAATCAAGACTTACCCCACCCACCACCAACTGCCCACCCACCCTAGGTAGAGAGAGAAACTAACTAACAAACAAACAAACAAAGAAAAGTCTTTGTTTTGAGATGGATAGATAGAGAGAGAGAGAGAGTTGGGGGAGAAGAGAGAGAGAGAGTCAGAGAGATGGGTGGGTGGTGGGGAAATGTTATGGTGGTAGTAGTCTCTAGGTGGAGTGGTTGTGGGTGTACATTGCACCATGCTGCGCATTCTAGCATCATCCACCACACCCCCCACCTCACCCCACCCCACTCACCCACCTGGTGGCCAACCTAATCTCTTTTACTTACATTCATTGCTCCCCCCACTCTCTCACCCACTCCCCCCCATCCTCATCATCATAACCACCACCACCATCACCACTTTCACCTCCACCACATCTCTTATATCTCCAGTCGCCACCACCACTCTGCTATTTTGCACCTCTTCACCATCCACTCTTATCCTCCACCGCAACCATGTCCACACCCACCCCCGAAAAGCCTCCTCGGAAGTTCCCAACACCGTGCTGGACCCAAGAAGAAACCCTAGCTTTGATCGATGCCTATCGTGACCGTTGGTACGCTCTCCGCCGGGGCTACCTCAGGACCGCCGACTGGGACGCGGTGGCTGACGCCGTCGTCAGCCGCTGCCCCGCCGTCTCCCCTCCCAAAACCTCCGCCCAGTGCCGCCACAAAATGGAGAAGCTCCGCCAGCGCTACCGCACCGAGAAGCAGCGATCTCTCTCCTTCCCTGGCCGATTCTTCTCCTCCTGGTTCTTCTTCGATAACATGGATTCCATGGCAAGTGGCTCATCCTTGGCCGTTGGATCTAAGCCAGATGCTGGTAATCAGGTTGATTCTGGTGTTGGTGGTGTTCTTCGTATCAAAAACGTAGGTGATCGGAATTCGGTGGAATCGGTGTTCGGATCGAAGAATTCTAAAAAGGTTGATGGGAATTCAAACCCTGATCTTGTTCTATATCAGGACAAAGCCTTGTGTGATCGAAATTCGCCACCTTTAGGTTTTAGGGCAAATAAGATTGAGGGGAATTCTAGCCCTAATACTAGTTCTAGGGTTTTGAATGGGTACCCATCATATGTGGATGATGGATCTGATGATGAGGAGGAGGATGAGGAGGTGGAGGAGGATTTTGGAGGTGGGTTTCGTGTTAGAACCCCAATTGATGGGAAATTGGTACCTCCAGTGTTTAGGACAAAGAAATTGGGGAAGATTCATGGGAATTTTGGACCTAATTTTGATTCCAATCATTTTTACAGCAATGGAATCGAAGATGGTGGTGGGTTTTGGGTAAAAACCCCAATTGATCAAGAAATGGTACCTCCAGGGTTTAGACCAAAGAAATTTAGTAAGGTCGATAGCAACTTGAACCCTAATTTTGGCTCTGCTGATGGTGGGTTTCCTGTGAAAATGCCCGGCAACAGATATTCGGTGCCTGCGGGATTTAGGACAAAGGGTTATGGCAAGAATGGTGGAAATTCATGTCCTAATCTTGTTTCTAGGGTTTCGAATGGATTTGACTCGGGTTTAGGGAAGAAGAGTGATGGTGGTGGTAGAGGAGTTAAGAGAGAAAGAGGTTCAATTTCAGAGATAGTTTCATCAATTAAGCTGTTGGGAGAAGGGTTCCTGAAAATGGAGAAAATGAAGATGGAAATGGCCAAGGAGATTGAGAAAATGAGAATGGAGAGGGAGATGAAGCGTAGCGAGTTGATACTCGAGTCGCAGCGACAGATTGTTGATGCTTTTGTGACTGTTTTAGTGGAGAATAAGAAGAAGAACGAAAACACGCCACCAGTGGCGGCACCTGAGACATAGTTGTTGGGACAGTGAAGTTTTTTTTACTTGGTTTCTTTTTCAAGTTTCTTTTCCAACCTTTGATTGGGAAGGATAAGATCTCCCTGGTCCTTTAGATAGGTATGGACTAGTGGGATTTGATTTATATGCTGTTAGATCATGTAACTTCGGTTTATGATTACTTTCTTTTCTTGTTCTCACTGATCACAGTTCAAAATGTGGCTAGGTTGTGTGACGTTGATTTGGTTAATAGAATGTATCATTGTTTTGAATAACATGATGTACAGTTGTTTATCTTATAGTATTGAATCTGAGGCACTGAAGTGGAGGTTCTTTCTCTGACTATAGTTGTAACTGCTCATGCCTGATGGTTGTTTACTATTACTTTGATGAAAGTATTATCAATGTTGGTTCCGGCATTAAATGTTGATTTTCTGATTGAATGGAACAAATGTATTGGAGGGTTATGGTGGCTAAATTTTGGTATGAAAATTATCATAATGGGTCTTGGATTCGAGTTGGTAGACTATGCTCTTCACCACCTGAACACTGATCTTTCACTGAGGCTGTTTCTTGACTTCCATCCATATTGAAAATATGGAGTTCTCATTCTGTGGAGTAAACTCTTCTCAGTTGATCCAAACACAAGAAGAAGAAGATGAAACAGCTTGTCTCAGATTTGCAAACACTTGAGGAAACTGTTTGATACTAGAGGGTCACGTACTGATATGAAAGTTTGTGACTTTTTCACAGATTGGTTGTTGGTTTTGAAACTTGTAAGCGCGCAAACACTATAAATTTAATAATCCTTTCACTTGATTTAGTATGGCAATTAGTTGGTACTTGGAATGCAAAATGGATTAAAAAGAGTATCTGAATAAATAGTTGCATTATTTTGTGTGAACGGAAGTTCTTACCTCTTTTTCGCTGTCAACTTGTTGCATTATGATGTCAAATAAAGATTTTTTGGGGGTCATTTATGGAGAGTGGTTTATCATGCTGTTTATGTACTTGATTGATAACATTGAGTAATTATTAGATTAGCATATTGAGTGGACAGGCATTCAGCTTTGGTTTATCAGCTGTTTATGGACTTGATTGACAACATTGAGTAAATTATTAGATTAGTATATTGGGTGGACAGGCATTCTGCTTCTGTTTTCTAACTAAAATTATGGATGTGGCTATAAATTTTGATATTTTATATATGTACAGGTATGATACAGTGACTTATTTGTAGTATTTGGATTCACTAGGAATGTCAAGTTTTTTTCAGTTTGGATGTTTGCAGGATCAAGTTAGAAGATTTTTTAGTATGCAAGCAAACGGTTTTATCATTTTGGAGGTTGGATAATGAGAAGTCGGTTGGATAGAGTACAATTATGATGACGAGAAAAAGCTGCAGTAAGGCTTCAGGTAATTGTGTTCCGCATTTACTTTTCATTCTGGCTTTTGTGTTAAATAACTCAACCCAGTTGATGGAATTTCGTATCCTCACAGTTTTAGGAGAAAAGAATTAGGCAAGAATGATGAGAACTTTAGATCAAATTTTTGTCCTATTGACAATGACATTAACAGTGATGATGCTGGTGGTGGGTTTCACATAAAACCCCCAATCTATCAAGATTTGGTACATCCAGGTTATAGGGCAAAGAGTTCTGGCGAGTTTTCTTCGTCTTCAAGAGTAAGAGAGGGTATTGTTGTCATGTGGCAGTAGGTTTGGGAAGAGGCATTGTAATGGAGGAGCTAAAAGAGTTGGTTGCATGGATTGTTGTCAAGCGTGGGGTTTGAAGATGGAGAAATGAAGATTGAGATGGGTGATCAAGAAAATTAAAATAGAGATAGAGCAGTCAATATATTATGTGGTTGAATAGAGACGTTTCTTTCCTCCTCACATGGATAGAAGTAAATAAACGGGAATTAATTGTAACTTCCACATGATGACAAGTTAATAAATTTTGTAGTTGAATAGGGACGTTCCTTTCCTACTTACATGGACAGAAGTTCATGTGAAGTAAATAAACTTGAATTAATTCTAACTTCCACAATTTGATGATAATCACATCAACCTCCCAGCCAAGAGGTTGTGGATGGATGGATGGATCGGTGGCTGTTTCTTTATTTTCTTCCATTCCACATAAAGGAAAGTCTCCTACAAACACAAAGAACTAGCAGTAAAAGATAAAAGAGAGATGGAAAGAAATGGGTTGAGTTTCATTTCCTTTTCTGGAAAGTACTACAATTCATGAATGCAGCGAACCAACAGATTTTCTTCACGACTGCAATGACCCACAAAATTTTTTAGGTTGTGCTTGGATCATGTATTTAGATAGAAATTTAAAAAAGAAAAAAAAAATTGAAAAAAAATTTAGCATATATTTTATTTACATTGTCTTTATTTTTTTTTCTTTTTTGTTTTTTCTTTTCAAACCTCTGCCTAAAACTTAATTGGTATTTATGTTACCCAACTTCCACTCAGCAGGCCCTTGTAGACATGATTCATTTGGAAATTTGAACACTTTTGCCAGAACCCAAATAAAAAATAAACTCTTGTGAGAGGCATCATATGAAAAGTAAATAAATAAATAAATAAAACATGGAAGCAGAACTGATTTAATAGAACTACTACTCTAAGGGCAAGGTCAAGATTTTGAGTTCAAAGCTGATAATGTAATTTGGTTCTACAAATCAAGTTTAAAGCCGCATTAGTCAAAACCCAAGATGACTGTTTGCACCCATTTTTGTAGTATTTTTGTGGATAGGTAGACCAATTAGAAGATAACACATGGTAGAGGCAAAGTGATAGTCTTTCATCAACCAAAGGGACATGTGGCATGAGAAGAGTGGTCGAGTGCATAAAATGGTAGAGGCAACTTTGAGGTAGTTCTTGGCTAGTTTTGTGATTTCATTAACCAAAGGGACATGTGGCATGAGAAGAGTGGTCGTGTGCATAAAATGGTAGAGGCAGCTTTGAGGTAGTTCTTGGCTAGTTTTGTGATTTAGTGAGATAGTTGCAAAGGATGATGCTTACAAGGTGAGGTGAATTCTCTGTCGATATGTTTCTCAGAGTGATGAGGGACACGTGGCAGCATGATGGAGAGTTAGTTCGACAAGAAATGTTGAAGATTTGGCAGAGTCTAAGGCTTGGAAAACAAGGAGGGAGTTACAATGTCAATTGTGAAGGTTGCAGTTACAAACTGAAAAAGATCATATCATCATGGGCCAGAAAAAAAAAAAAAAAATATATATATATATATATATATACATATATAAAATCAGGGATTTAATAGAGAGAATGGACATATCAATAACACAACAATAACTAAGCTTGCATCTAGGAGTAGTTTCTTTCTCTTAACTTGAGTAGTTTCTTCAGTAATTTGTAACTTGTAACTCTTGTAAACTTGGATAATTTCATCTGGAATTGTCTTTGCTTATTTTGTTACTTTTTCTTTCGATTGTTAATTATTATAAAGAAGTTCTTATACTTTCAGGTCATGTTTGATTCACAAAATTAATAGTGAAGTATTAATAATCCTATTAAATTAGTGTGGTATTCACTATCCAATTGGATTAATATCCATTGGATTAATAATCCCACCCCTATCCCATTACTAATAATCCTACAAATTTGTTGGATTAATTATCCATTGGATTAATAATCCTAAACCAAAATGTTAAAACAAACATAGGATAATTGGACCCACGGATTAATAATCCTAATCCCATGCTCTAATTCACCCAATCAAACATGCCATCAAGGTATTAGAATCTTTATACAGTCATCTAATTCTATATTTAAATTGTTTTGTTTAAATTATTGTTTGGTTGTTGTCAATCAAAACCTAATATAATTTTTACTAACAATGACATTAGCATTTTCATTGAGGGTAGAGATTGGAAGTGAAATTTTTTCTTGTCTTCGGTTTAACAATAAAATCACTTTTTATATAATGAGTACATTTATGTGATTTTATAAATTTAATTACAGTTAATTAATATCATAATATTAATGTACAAATAAATAGAATTTGTCTTATTTTTTCAACCTAATATTATCATACTAGTAATTTCATCACTTAGGCCTTGTTTGGAAACTCTCATTTTTAGCCAAAAAGTCAAAAAGTTACTAAATTAGCCAAAAAGCCAACAACACATACCAAAAAGTCAAAGATTCTCTTTTCTCTCTACTTTTTGCACACATTTTCATAAAAAGTCAAAAAGTCATCCCAAACATACTAGTTTTTTTTAGCTCATATTTTAGCCAAATAATCAAAAAGTTACTAAATTAGCCTGTTCCCAAACGAGACCTTAATTTTATTGTACACATAATCTCAATTAATTTAATCAAACAACCAAACCTGGCCTCTTACAACTCGGGATCACATTTATAAATACAATAGGACTTGGGACGTAATAAATAAATAAATAAATACAGGGAAAAAAAAAAAAAAAAAAGGCAGTGTAAGTGAATTTTTTTTATTTTTTATTTATTGCGGACTCCACCATCCATTCGATATACATGATCAAAATTATTTTTAAAGATTGATTCTAATTCTTTAATATTTTACTTGGTTTACTGGGATAAAAAAAAATGAAATAGAATAATTAGTCTTTAAACTAATCTATAAAATTATCATTCATTTGGTGCATAATAATTTCAATTGCAAATGTATTTTTTATTAATTTTTAATCAACCGAATATAAAAATAAACATTTTAATGAAATGAGAGTTTTATTTCATTTTAGTAAACCAAAAACTACCTAAGAAAATACTAATAAGTATGAATCAATTCAATGGTAACTCTTTCCAACATAATTAGAGGAATGACGAATTTTCTTTTCCTCTTTTCACTCTTCCCTTCTCCAAATTAAGACTATATATACTTGGAATGAAGAGAGATGATAAAATTTTCCTTCCCATGATATTACTTACTCATAGGGCTGCTAAAGAATCAACCTACTGCAACTTGACCATATTTGATTTGTTAAAAATTTGTTTGAGATTAAATCGCTATGTAAATTTGAACACATTTTTAATTTTTTTAAAATTAAGCTTAAACAATCTAACTGCTTGCCTTAGTAAACTTATATGTGCTATGAAATCAAATTACTCAAGTTTGACTTATAATCAGCTCGTTAAAAATTCATTCGACATCAACTAGTTAGGTAAACATATCAAACTTAAATATATTTTGAAATTTTTAAAATTTTTAAATCAAATTTAAACAATATAATGTTGGTGCAAATTTGGTAAATGTGATGGAAGGAGATAATAAAAGAGAAAATAATTAGCATTGCTTCAAGATGCATTATAACGTCGCTTTCTTTAAGACGATATTTGCCCCCACCAATTCTGTTGAATATGGTGTGCACCAGGTTACCTGTGAATCTGCCTCCGGGATACAATGAAACCTAGTTTAAAGACTAATGTCTGACTGTGGTATGCACAAACGAAATCAGATTCCGAATACCTTTGGATTTTCTAATCCACCAAGTATAGAGGAAAATAACAATATGAATATTAGAGAGAAATTCTATGGATTTTATATGAATGATTTCTATATTAATTGCCAACCCATTCTGCCTTTATATAGACATGAGTTTGTCCCTTAGACCAAAGGTTGTGTCATTTAGATTCAGAAGTGATACCCTTTAAATCCAAGACTCATGTCTTTTAGTTTAAATCCAATGGTTACAACCCATGATTTAAATCCAAAAGACACACCTTTTTGTTTAAACTCAATGATTACACCCTTTGGTTTAAATTCAAAAGTTGCATCTCTTTAATTATTCATATAACTATATTATATATATAAATATATTATGAAAATGTTCTAACATATAATACTTGGTTCGACTCGACTCAACATTAGTGTGTGGATTAAAAATAATAATTACAAAAAAAAGGGTTAATTACACTTTTACCCTCTAAACTATACTCTTTTTTTCTGTTTGGTTCCTTAACTATTGTATGTGTTTCTATAGTTCCTAAACTTTAATAATTCGTGTCTATCAAGTCCAATTTGTGTCTGCCATCCAAATCATTAACGGAATAGCGTTAGTGGAGGGCAAATGGGACATTTTACACACAAATAAAACTGGAGGGAATGTTCCTGCCAGTCCTCTGATATATTACATATATATACAAGAACAACCATGTGTATGGAAAAAAAAAAAAAACAGAGCATACAGAACCCAAAGAAGAGAAAGAGGAAGAACAATGTACCGGATGGATGCAACGCATTGCTCATGTGGCAGCGCTACTGTGATGAAGACATCTTGGACAAACTTGAACTCGGGAAGACGATTCTTATGCTGCGAAGGATATGGGCTCAATAGGGGAGGATGTGGATTTTTTTCTAGTGGTTTGATGTACCTATGTGTGGCTGGTCAAAGCAAGTTATACCAGGACTACTACGAAGGATTACTAAGATGGAAGAGCAAATATCAGAGATGAAAAGGAAGGAGAAGATACTCTGGGTTTCCTATGTAATATATTTGTTATGTAAGTTGTTGGATATGTAATGAATGGAAGGTTTTGTATGGAAAATTGTGTGTCCAAATCTTCTATAATGACATTACTAAATAGTTGACATGAAGTTCATTGCAAACACCAAAAACAATCCCACATTACTACTGTGTTTACCCTCTCTTCTTGGATGTGTCTCCCTTGGTTGGTACTGCCCTTTTTAGTCTTGAGGCTCGAGTGATAGAGGTTGCAGCAGTAGGTGGTGTTGGTCGTATAGGTAAGGATGGCAATTTGAACCCGACCTCCCAACCGCGAATTAAGTGGTTATTCCTTGAAAAATAGCCCTGACGGGCCGGGGATAGTATTCAAAAATGAATCCTCGATGATATCCGGGTTGGGGACGGGGACACATGTCCAAACCCCGGACCTAGCCCCACCCCGCCCTCGGTCCCGCCTCGTTTAGCCTCCTGTTGTAAAATTACTATTATGTCCCTAGTTATATATATGTGTGTGTTTGTTTAGGGTTTAACACACACTCTCACTCACACAAACACAACAACGGTGCTGCTCATCTCTCTCTCTCTCTCTGTCTCTCTCGCTCATTGCTATGTTTAGGGTTTTGTCTCCCCCTTTCTCTTTCTCTCACTGCCACTCCTCTCTCACCACCGCTTCTGTTTAGGGTTTTGCCTCCCTTTCTATCTCTCTTACACACGACGGGGCTGCTACTTTCTCTGCTCCCTCACCGCCGCTCCCCCCTCTCTGCTGATTTTGAAAGGGTATCTCTCTCTCTCCCTCTCTCTAGGGATTTCAATCTAGGGTTTACATACATACATATGTGTATATATATATATATATCAAAAAGTGCGAATTTGATTATGAATTTGAAAACAGAAAAAGAAATGAAGCAAAAATTTAATTTATATTTCAATCATTTTTTTTTTATTTTATCAAATTCCTATTCAAATTCACAGTTTAAACACAATTTAAGAATATGTAATAATTACTGAGAGAGCCCATAATCTTTCATTTTATATGAACTGATGTAAGAATCAAAAATTAAAAAATAAAAATAAAAATAAAAATACTACAATGGGATTGTGTTTCTTTCTACAATGGGATTATGAACTGATGTAGCAATGAAGTGTTCACATTTGAAATGAGATTGTGTTTTCTTTCTACATTTTCCTGTTTGGATGTGAGAAAATTGTGAAAATCTAGGGTGTATAGGCTTTGTTTGGGGAGCACATAAATATATGATCTGTTTTTTAATGTAGGGTCATTGATATGTAATGTATGATCTGTTTTTTAATTATTGATCTGTTTGTGTTAAATATATCTGTTTATTTTAAATATATATGTCATTGATAATCTGTTTTTTAATGTATTATATGTTTTGTCATTGATATGTAATGTATGATCTGTTTTTTTTTTATTATTTTAATTATGACCTGAGGTTGAATATGATAGTTTGAGGGGGTAATTTGACACAAGTGATGAAATGAAATGAAAGAGAGTTCAATGTTGTCTACCTTTTGGCTGTCTAATTTCAATTTGAGTTCAAAGGGAGGTGGTTAATGTTTGTATGTGTGTATATATATCTGTATGTGCTCTGTATTGATTGGTGCATTAATGGTTTTGTAGTTTAGTTTTAAATGGTTGGTCCTTCTATTGGATTTATTCAGTGTTGGGTAACTTTTTTTATTTATTGTAATTTTCCAATTATAATATACTGGAGGACAATGATTGAAAATATAATTTTCTAATTTTCTAATTGTTGTTGCTTTACTTTCTGAGGTATTCCATTAGGATATTTGGATGTGATTAGTGTTTACATTATAATGGGCTGCCTCTGTTTATTTATTTCATATTATTTTTGTAAAGGTTAAAAATGTCAGAAGTTAACTCTCAAGTACCATTTGAGAATGAGGGCTCACAACAATCATCGTCAGCTACCAACTCACCATCTCCTCTTTCTAATCAAAATGTTATTGACTTAGAAGAAGAGTCTAATACTTGTGGAGGAACTAAAAGGAAAACTAGTGTTGTGTGGGAACTCTTTAAGAAACAACAAGTCAATGGAGTGTGAAAGACAATATGTAATTATTGTAACAAACATCTTGGAGGTGATTCAAAAAATGGAACTAGGCATTTGTATGATCACTTTAAGAGTTGTACTAGGAAAAAAGTGCTGGACATGAGGCAAAAAGTTTTAACTAACAACTTTAATAGAAAGAGTCTAAAAATGAATTCTTATATTTTTGATCAAGATTTTGCTAGGAAAGAGTTGTCACATGCCATAATATTGCATGAATATCCCTTCTCTATCGTAGATCATGTTGGTTTTAAACGATATTCAGCAACACTTCAACCATTGTTTAAAGTACCTTCTCGAAATACGATAAAGAGTGATATTTTAAAGATTTATGATTATAAGAGGGTGAAGACATTGAGTTTGGTGGAGCATAATAAAAGTAAGGTGGCAATCATAACTGATATGGGGACTGCTAGCAATCAAAAGAAAGGATTCATGGCTGTCACCGCACACTTTATTGATGATTCATGGAGATTGCAAAGTCGCATGTTGAGGTAAATTTGCAAATTATTTAAAAGTTCTATCTTATTCAGTTCAATTTGCATGTTATTAATACTTGTTCATGAATATTATATTTTAGGTTTATTTATGTTCCATATCCACACACAAAAGAAGTTCTTTGTGATACTTTGCTTGCGTGTATGATGGACTGGAATATTGATAGAAAAATCTCTACTATTATTGTTGATAATTGCTTCACAAATGATGCCATGATTACCATGTTGATGGATAAGTTGAGGAATACGTCGCTTTTGTTAGGTGATACTTTGTTTCATATGCGTTGTCGTGCGCATATTTTGAATTTGATTGGGAAAGATGAACTGGATATCATACGAGTGGGTGTGGAGAAAATTCGAGAGAGTGTAGCTTATTGGACAACAACACCAAATTTTTTTTTTTTTTTTTTGAAGAAACAGTCAATCAATTGCGTAATCTACATATTGAGAAATTAGGACTTGATTTTACAACTAAGTGGAATTCAACCTACTTGATACTTCAGATTGCCTTATTGTATAAGGATGTCTTTTCTTGGTTGAAAAATAGAGAGCCCCAATATGAGACTGTGCCAAGTGAGGAAGAATGTGAGTTTGCTCGAGAGATTAGTAGGAGGTTTAAGATATTTTTTTCTATCACAGAGTTATTTTCTGGTACTAAGTATCCCACAACCAATGTTTGTTTCCCAGCTTTATGTGAGATTAGGATGACACTGTCTCAATGGCTCTCTTGTGAAATTGAAGTGATTAAAACAATGACATCAAAAATGGTGGAAAAAATTGATAAATATTGGTTAGTGATACATGGTGTTATTGGAGTTGCTGTTGTACTTGATCTTAGGTATAAGATGAGTGTATTGAAGCTTTATTTTGAAAAACTTTATGGAGACAATGTTGAAGATAAAGAAGATAGGGTTTGTTTGATTTGTTATGATTTGTTGCAAGAGTATCAGCACTGAGTTGGTATGGAGACCGATATTGTTGGTGACTTTTCTATTCATCCAGAAATTGTTACAGAGACCCTTTCAAAGTATGATTTGTTTATTAGTAGAAAGACAAGTAAAAAAATAAAAAGTGTAAAATTAGAGTTGGACCATTATCTAGAAGATGATGTTTTGCCAAGAACTTCAGGTTTTGATGTTTTGAATTGGTGGAAAGCCAATGGACCAAAGTATCTGACCTTGCAGGCAATAGCTAGGGATATTTTAGCTATTCCTCTATCCACTATTGCTTTTGAGTCAGCATTTAGTACCAGTGGAAGGTTGGTGAGTCCATATCGTAGTAGACTTCATCCAAACACATTAAAAGCATTAATGTGTGCACAAAGTTGGTTGTGGAGTACAGAGATGAAAGGTATTCATATTATTATTTCATCAAATCTACATATTATTATTTCACTTTTATATTACCATGAAAATAATTTCAATATTGAATTTATATTCTCTACTTTTTGAAAAATTCAACATTGAAATCGGTGGGCTATGCGACTATATATGATGATGATGAGATCTACTCGGATGTGTCGTGTGCCACTTTTGTGTTAGTTGTCATCTTTTTTGTTTTAATTGTTAACATTTTTTACATCTTATTATTAGTATTGATTATTTGATTTTTTTCCTTTTGTTATTTAACAGGAATTCAAGTTAAAGGAGATGATGAAAGTTGTGGTGTGGTTGTATCAGAGTATTGGAAAAACAATGTTATTTTTTTTTTCACAATGGATTTAGTTTTTTATATTGTAATGAATTTGTTTTTATTTGATTTGATTTGATTTTTTTAGGTAGCCTATCCCTTACGAGTTGTGCTTGGAAATAATTATTTTCTTTGCAACCTGCTCAATTTTCCTTTGTGTGAGCTGGAGGATGGAATATGCTATTTGAATATGTTGAAATTATGTTGACAGATATGCTATTAACAGATTGTCATCCCTATTAACAGATATGCTATTTGAATATCTTGAAAATATGTTGACAGTATTAAGTGGAGTTTGAAAATGCTATTTGAATATCTTTTGTGTGGAGCTTGAATAGGATATATTGACAGATATGCTATTTTTTAATTTGAAGATATGTTGTTCACATATCACTGTAAATTTGAAGATATGCTATTTTTGAATTTGAATTTGAAGATATTTACAGATCATTGTTAATCTTTCTTTTGAATCAAAATAAATAAATAAATAAATAAATAATAAAATAAAATAAATAAATCTGATATGCTTCGGGGATTTTTCGAGGTCGGGGACACCTGATCCTCGTTTGGGGGCGAAGGCGTCAAGGGAGGCAATGGGCTCCCCGCCGGGGATCGAGGGCGGGGACGGAAAATTGTCACTTTTAGGGATCGGGGACGGGGAATGTAGCCCCTGTCCCCACCCCGCCCCGTTGCTATTTCTACTTATAGGCATTGGAGTTTGACTTGCAAAAGTTGCAACACCAGGTGGTGTTGGTGTTATATGCATTGGAGCTTGACTTGCAAAAGTTGCAACAGTAGGTGGCGGCCTCCTTAGCATTGGTCATTGACTTGCAAAAGTTGCAGTAGCAAGAGATGGCCTCCTTGGTATTAGCTCTTGACTTGCAGAGCCCATTGGAACAGGTAGAGGCCTAATGGAAGAGCCTATTGGAGGCCTGACATCACTTTCACTTGCTGTTGTATTATCCTACTACAAAGCACAAGATGTATCATAATTAATGATCACCAAGTAAATGAAAACAAACAAATGTTGTGGGCTTTACTTACAGAAGGTTGAAGCTCTAATTTGCAAGTCTTGGTATTGTGGCCCTTCTGTCCACATCTTCTACAACTCAAATTCTTTTTGAATCTCCTTAGCTTTGTAGGCTTTTGACCTTTAGGTCCCTCATCTGGTTCCCTCTTTCTTGTCTTCCTTGGCCTTCCAGACTGCTTAAGGTATTCTGAGGGAAGCACTGGTTCTTTCCCTGATTGCTCCCACATCTTAGCACCATTCATTGGGCACATCATGTGTGTGTAAGCCTTCAGAATGTATATATATATATATATATATATATTTTACCAATAATGGACATAGTCCTCAGGTTGTTCCATTGATGTCCAAATGACAAATATAAGATGTGCACAAGGGATTCCTGTCAACTCTCATCTTTTGCAGGAACATGTCTCCTCCTTCAGGTCCACTATAAACTGATCACCATGCATTTCTCTTCAAATTTTTTATCTTCTGCCAATGCTGGAATGTATGCAGCTGCAATTGTCTTATTTTTCTCTAATACCTTGTGTATCTTAGGGCCTATGTTATCTTGCCACTTTTGTGCATACTCTCTTCTCTTAACTAACCTTTCCATCAAATACATTCTAATTCTCTCTAAACAAGTCAAAATTGGCTTGTTCCTAGCAAATAGAATGGAAGCATTGAAAGACTCACATAAGTTGTTTAACAGAATGTCACATTTTGCACTGATACCAAAGTAGGACCTGGTCTAATGGATTGGATCCTTGGCAGCCAACCATTCATATGCCAATTTGTTCTCCCTCTTCAATTCTTGCATTTCAGCATTGAACCTACCCACATAAGTTGCTCTAGCTAAATTCCATAACCTATCCTTCAAGTTTTGACCTCCAAACCTATCTTTCTTGAAATTGTTGTGTATTATACAATGCCTATGTTCAACTGTTGGAAGCAAATCAGCAATTGCTCTCTCCAAACCCTAAAATCATCCAAATATATATGTCAAACAAACAAAAACAACATAAGCCACAAATAGATTAGTGGTAAAATGATAATAGATTAAAATAATAGATTTTACTTACCTTTTGCTTATCAAAGATTATGGTCCGTTTTGGATCACTGGATATTCCAAGATCAGCCATCAAATATTGTAGAAACCAGGTCCAACTACTAGCTGTTTTCAACCTCCACCATTGCATAAGCCACATGATATGTTTGGTTATTTCCATCCAGCCCAACTGTAGTGAGCAACTGCCCACCAATAGCACCTTTTAAATGACAACCATCAACACCAATGATAGGCCTGTAGCCCTCAATAAACCCCTTTTTCAATGCATACCAACAAACATAGAACCTCTGAAACACATTTGTTGGGTTTCCATCCTCATCAGGTTTAAAGTGCAAATAAACACTACTTCCTGGGTTGGTTCTATCAATCTCTTTGCAATAGTCCGACAACATTGCAAATCGTTCAGTAACATTTCCTCTTAGCTTTATTAGAGCCTTCCTCTTTGCTCTATAAAGCTGACTAGGGGAAACCTTAATGTTAAAATCTTTCCTTACCCTTTCCATGAGTTTAGAAACAGAGCATGTTGGATTTATTCTAAATTCATTCAAATACACCATTGCCAACCAATTAAAATTGACTAGCCTATTTACCCAAACCCTACCACAAGTGTACTTAGGGTTGTAGGTCTTTACTTGAAGTGTTTTCTTGTGTCCACTTGTAGCCCGGCTTTTTTGCGCCCCTTTTGGAAGACAAATAAGCCCTGCAGTATCGGACTCCCGCGGTTCTGAATCTGATTCCACAAGTGCAATGTGAAATAGATAAACACCAAAGAGTCCCAGTCTGAAAAATCGATTTTGAATCAAATTGTCAAAAATAGACTGTTTTGCCAGATACAGAGTCGTTACCTAAATATTTTATTTTGAAAAAATTTAGAAAACCCATGACTCGTGCCAAAGGCCACGTATCCGTCATTACCAAGATTGTCTCGGCTCGGGAACTTAGGTACGAGAGGGGAAGGTCATGAATGAATTTGAGCACCCTCGCTCACCCGATTAGAGATCGGCCTCTACTAATCATGATATGAATCATCTTTACATTATATGCTCTTGTTCAGGTTTATTAGGCTAGCATTACTATGTGATGCAGACACACATAAGTATAGACTAAATTTGCAAGAATTGGAGCACTTGATTCATGTTTGTTTTGAAAATTGTTTCAAAATATGTACTATTTGAAAAAATAATCGCATATAAACATTACAAAAATTATTCCAATTCAAATTACAAGCCTTCATCCACAGGCATTCAAGCAGTTTATCATTTAAGCAATTAGCCTCATGGCAAGCATGCTAGACATGGCAGCAATCACACACATGCTATATGCTAAAACGAGTAAAAGCTCACCTAGTACTCCAAGCCAGAAGAGAAATGAGTTAGAAAAATGCATGATTCTTAACTACGAAATATGACTAATGTAACACATGCGATATGCAATTATTAAGCTCGGCTACTAATATGGCATATGAAACAATGAAATAGCATGCTGTCTAAGCACGTATTCAAAGAATTTTTAAACTAACAATACAAGTTAGAATGATGAACCGAACCTCGGTGCATGCAATATAAGTGGATGCAAACATAGAGCATGCTAAACAAAACATGATGTTCATAAACTAACCATCATAAGCTAGTAAATAAAAGGGAGAAAGACCTGAGATTGGAAGACATACAAATTATTACATTGTGCTCTTACGAAGGAGAGTCCGCATGAATAAACTAGCTAACTAACTATTTAAAGCTAAGCTAAGCTAAACTAATTATTACAAAACAAATGAAATTACCTAAACTACTTAATTAATTATTACAACACTTGAATGAATTATTCTAGCTAACTACAATAATTACAAAACGAAATTGAATAACTAGTTAACTAACTAATTAATTACAACACTTTACAAAATTAACTAGTTACGACTAATTAATTACAACAAATAGCTAAGCTAAGTATTTAAACTTAAATAGGCTTGGTATGTGAAGAATGCTCATGCACGTGCTCGGTTTTCACTCGAAAAGCCACTGTTTGCTTCCAGAAGACCTTTGTTGCACAATAGAACACTAACACCTTTGTTCGCTTCCAGAATAGCTTTGCTCTGCTCAAAGAACAAACTGCTGAATTTTGCATCAGTGGTCGGCCAGCCAGTAGTGAGGGCCTGCCAGCCATCAAAGGTGGCTTGTCGGCCATGGAAAGTGACTTGTCGGCCACTGCTGCCCAGTTCATCTTGCTGCAACAGAGAGTAAAAAAGAGCATACACAAGGTATTTTAAAGGGTTTGTCTGCACAACTAACCTTTCCTTTTTATGAACAAATCAAATGAGCAGTGAATTTGGTCCACAAATCATAAACTCAAGCAATTTCATTGCATGATGGCTCATGAACCAAAGTGTGCAAGTTCAATAAATGTAACAAAATAAGACTATAACCTCCTCCCTTTCATGAGTTAATCAAAGGAAGTGGTGACCTTGAAAACTTGAACCATTTCATCACTAATGAGTATAAAATGCCTCAAGCTTCCATATATTCAATTAACGTCCAATTGAACACAAAACCAAGTTATTATCTTGCACCATTTTAGTCCTATTTTGATTACTTCATTTTAATTGCCAACCATCCTTTAATTCATTAAGTTCAAAGGTGAAGATTAAGTCCTCTAATAGAAAGAGGGCTCACATGAGAGAAGCTTCATGCCATTGGTAATAAACCCTAAAGGGATTAAACTATTAAGCATAAGACCTCAATCTCATACTTTAAAGAAACAAAGGATTTGACCCACTTTCAAAGTAAAACAAAAGCCAAGAAAGGAGGGAGATTGCAGAAGTGATTAAAAGTAATCACAAGTATGGAAAGCCATAAATAAACACTATCAGCTCAAATAAGATGGTGTCTAAGGCCTAAAACACCAAACTCATGAGGACAATTATACTACAAGCATACAAAACAACGCTCAAATGCAACAAACAACCAAAAACAGTGCTAAAACAGTTTAAAAATAGTCCTAAAACATGCTGGAATTAAGAAAAAAATAGCTAGATTAATATGCTAAAACATAATACAAGCTAGGCTAGTAAGCAAGACACAAGGAGGGAAGGCTACCCTCTCCATTTTTGGATTTCAAAACATGATTTTAGCCACTAAAATAACTCTAAAATTCAGTGTTTAAAAACTCAAAAAAAGTTGATAAAGAGGTGGGAAACACAAGGGCAATGGCCTAAGAAGTAAGGCATAAAGAAGGGCTATCAATCCCTCTACCTTTAATGGCCTTAAATCACAAGTTTCAGCCCAAAAATACATGTTTTAAAAAGTCTAAAACATAGTAGAAAAGATGGAAAACAAGTGGTGTAAAGATGGTATGAAGGCAAGAGAAGGTACACCTTTTGAAGATGATTGAACCCTTAAGTCATAAACCACTAATTTCACACTCTCAAGTGCTTCAAGAGCTCAAATTCAAGCACAAATCACTTCAGCAAGAAGCTCTCTAGGTTTGGTTTTCCTTAGCTCCTTCTCATCTTGTTCCAATTGAACTTGGAGCCTTAACTCTTCCAACTCATTTTTATAGTGTAGTGCCTCTTCCCGTAACCGCTTCATTTCCGCCTCAAAACTTTCTGGCTGTATGAATGCTCGCTCAATCTGTGTGTCTCCTACACAGAGTATGAAATCCAAGCTTTGCCTAATCTATCAATTCCTCCTGAAGGATGTGTCATCATCCTTGAAACAGACGGCTGCATGGAAGGATGGGGAGGAATATGTAAATGGAAGAAAGCACTCAAAGATCCTCATTCAACTGAACGAATTTGTGCTTATGCTAGTGGAAAATTCAGTCCCATCAAATCCACTATAGATGCTGAAATCTATGCCTGCATAAATTCATTGGAAGCTTTCAAGATTTATTATCTTGATAAGGGACATCTCACAGTAAGAACTGATTGTCAGGCCATAATCAGTTTCTGGTGCTTCTGTTAACTCTGATAACTTCAGGGTCCTTTCTTCTACATCTGCTGTTTCAAATTACAATCCTCCTCAGGATACAATGATGGGTCCTCCAGGTTATCCTCCAGCAACAGGTCAAGGAACAACCACTACTCCAAGAGCAGCAGGAGTATATCAGCTTTTTGGACACCATTGGGACTTTATGAATGGCTGGTAATGCCATTTGGTCTAAAGAATGCCCCTGCTGTGTTCCAGCGAAAGATGGACGTCTGCTTCAAAGGAACGGAAGAATTAAACCATTTGAGTCCCTCTTGTCAAATCAACTTCCATGGATGCAAAAGTGGCTTGATCTCCAGTCCATCTTGTATCTCTAAGTACTAGAACAGCCATGTTTCCCTGTTCCGTTAAAATATTGAGTGATTCAACTGCAGCAGCCAGCAATCATCTCAGATAATTCTGATGCTGATGATGAATTATACTTCAAAGCACAAAGGCGACGAAGGCAGGCTCATGTAAGACAAAACTTCCCATGCCCCTACAAACACTGTCGTGAAAAAGGCCTGATTGAGTATGAAGGAATTACGACAGTTCATTTTATTAAGCTATGTCCAGAAGCACGTATGCCCTCAAGAGCAACTAATGGAGCTGTTGGGTATGATCTTAGTTCAACTACTAAGATGTTTATCCAACCACAAGATCGTTGTCTTATTCCTACTGGAATAACATTACAGATCCCATTTGGCATGTATGGAAGAATTGCACCTAGATCCGGATTAGCTCTTGAACATGGAATTCATGTAGGTGCAGGTGTTATTGATCCAGATTATCGAGGAGAAGTGAAAGTTCTGCTCTTTAATTTTGATCAAAAATTGTTCAGAGTTCAACCAGGCCAACGAATTGCTCAGATTATTTTTGAAAAGGTTGCACTTCCTAGGATGGTCCAGCAAGATGCTCTCTTAGGAACAACAAGAGATACCAAAGGTTTTGGTCATTCAGGAATGGCTTCGGAGCCTAAGGATTCGGATTCTGATTCGAACTCCACCCTGAATATCATAGCCATGATGGAGGAAGGAGAAACTGAATACCCACAGGTGAAGAAATTGGAGCAGCTCATAATGAAACATAGGAAAGATCCTCAATTTGTCCTTTCTTCTACATCTGCTGTTTCAAATTACAATCCTCCTCAGGATACAATGATGGGTCCTCCAGGTTATCCTCCAGCAACAGGTCAAGGAACAATTAACATCCCCCAGAGACCCACATATGAAGGTGGACAGTCCAGATTCAGAAACTTCAAAAGGGATGATAGAAGTGAATGGTGGAACTTACCATCAGCCATGCATTCAACTGGGGCTATGTTTATATTACCTCATCAATTGGGAAAATTTGATGAAGTATTCATGAGATGGGAGTCGATTACCAAAGCGCATGTTTCAATGCAAGGATTTACTGATGTAAGGGATAAGCTCCAGTACATCGAAAACATGCTAGGAGAAACGGAGAAATTAATATGGACTCAATGGCGTATGAAGTATGATGCGGAGTTCAACAACCTTATTACCATGGGAGATGGTAATGAAGGAACACAGAATATTCTCTCACAAATGCGAACTGTTTTTACACTGGAAGATCCATACCAAGGCTCGACTTTGATGCAAGAAGAAGCCTACAGGGATCTAGAACGGCTATCTTGTCGGGATGTCAAAGATATAATCAAATTCCTAAATGATTATTTGTATCTTGCCACAAGATCAGGGCGTTTGTTCGTAGGAGAAGAATTATCAGAAAAACTATGGTCAAAGATGCCTGGAGATCTTGGTGAAAGAATCAAGAAGGCGTACCAGGAACGACATGCAGGGAATGTGATCGGTGTTGCACCCAGGATACTTTTCGCTTATAAGTATCTTGAGACGGAATGTAAAAATGCTGCTTTCCAGAAATCCCTCAGAAATTTGGAGTTCTGCAAGGAGATCCCAATTCCAGGATATTATAAGGAGCCAGAAAGGAAGTATGGCATACGGAAGGCAACAACATATAAAGGCAAGCCACATTCTTCCCATGTTCGAATTGACAAACGGAAATATCTGCAGAAGTCGAAACACTGTAAGTGTTATGTTTGCGGAGAAGAAGGCCATTATGCTCGTGACTGTACCAAGGACAAGAAGAATGTCAAACGAGTTGCAGTCTTTGAAAATCTTGGAATACCAGACGACTATGATGTCATCTCTGTTCAACCAGGCGATGAAGATTCTGATGCAATTTATTCAGTGTCTGAAGGTATTGATGATACTGAGCAGATTGGTGGAGGCCTTATCGAGACAATTTATATGTTCCGAGAGTCGGATCAAAGTTATTGGCTCGGAAAAGAAGGGTACCGAGCACAAGTAAAAGTCGCTCCGGAAATTTATCATTGCCAACATGATTGGGATCAGCGTAATCCATTGCCCCACGACAGAAGGCCGGAGTGCACAACTTGCAAACGAAATTTGGTTGGCCAATCCAGAGCATTTTGTGGAAAATGTAATGCTCTAACATGTGCATTATGTTCCAATTATTATTTTGGCTTTACTAAGTTTGTCATGCACAAGTCGCCAATCCCATATAACCAAAAACCACTACTCCAAGAGCAGCAGGAGTATATCAGGTGGTGTGAGGCGGAAATGAAGCGGTTACGGGAAGAGGCACTACACTATAAAAATGAGTTTCTCCTTCCTCCATCATGGCTATGATATTCAGGGTGGAGTTCGAATCAGAATCCGAATCCTTAGGCTCCGAAGCCATTCCTGAATGACCAAAACCTTTGGTATCTCTTGTTGTTCCTAAGAGAGCATCTTGCTGGACCATCCCAATTGGAACAAGATGAGAAGGAGCTAAGGAAAACAGGCAAATTCAAGGCTGAGGAACTACAAGATTTAGAAGAAGAAGCTGAAGCCTCTGAACAACTCATGATGATGGAGACAGTTGCAAGCGGAGAAGTCAAGGAAAAGAAGAAGAACATGTTGTACAATCTTTCTGTTGAACTTGAGATTCCAGGCGTACAAAAGAAGATTGTTCTTAATGCCATCCTTGATACTGGAGCCACTACGTGCGTCGTGGATTCAGCGTCCGTCCCATCAGAAGCACTTGAGGAGAATACTTACACTGTGGAATTCAATGGTATCAATTCACAGTCGAAGGCGAACAAGAAGCTTCGCGGAGGAAAAATGTATATTGGAGACAACTGGTTTCGAATTCCCTATACATACAGCTTTCCATTTCGACTCGGTGGAAGAATACAGATGATCATTGGCTGCAATTTCATCAGGTCAATGTACGGAGGAGTTCGGATAGAAGGAGACAATGTCACATTTTACAAAAATGTGATAACAATCCAAACTCGCCAATCTGTCAACCCCATGGAGACTGAAGTTGATAATGATTTCCTCATTGATCATTATTATGATCACGCAGCAGAATGGGTATTTCACTCCATTGAGCATAATCCTCTTGCCCCCAGATTTGAGGACAAATATCCAAAGATAATGAAGTATTTACAAAGCTGCGGAATAATAGGAGAGGATCCTATGAAGCAATGGTCGAAGAACCAAATTACATGCAAATTGGACTTAAAGAATGCAGAATTTATCATTGATGATAAGCCCATGAAGCATGTTACTCCAGCCATGAAAGAAAGCTTCAAGAAACACATTGATCAGCTACTGGAGTTAAAGGTTATCCGTGCAAGTAAAAGCAGACATCGAACTACTGCTTTTATTGTCAATTCAGGAACTTATATTGATCCAGTTACAAAAGAAGAGAAGCGAGGAAAGGAGCGCATGGTTTGTAATTACAAACGGCTCAATGACAACACTCATAAGGATCAGTATAGCTTGCCCGGGATTAATACAATTATGGCTAAAATCGGCCATAGCAAAATCTACTCTAAGTTCGATTTAAAGAGTGGGTTTCACCAAGTTGCAATGCATCCTGACTCAATCGAGTGGACAGCTTTTTGGACACCATTGGGACTTTATGAATGGCTGGTAATGCCATTTGGTCTAAAGAATGCCCCTGCTGTGTTCCAGCGAAAGATGGACGTCTGCTTCAAAGGAACGGAAGAATTCATTGCTGTTTACATCGATGATATCCTTGTATTTTCACCAAATGAACAGACGCATGAGAAGCATATCCAAGTAATGATTGAAGTCTGTAAGAAGAATGGGCTAATTCTTAGTCCAACAAAGATGAAGATAGCTGCAGTTCAGATGGATTTTCTTGGATCCACAATCGGGCAAGGTGAAATCAAATTACAGGCCCATATAATAACCAAGGTGGCTAACTTTTCTGAAGAAGCTCTGAAGGAAACAAAGGGCTTAAGGTCTTGGTTGGGCTTACTCAATTATGCACGCAGCTATATTAAAGACTTGGGCCGAATGTTGAGCCCACTATATTCCAAAGTCAGCCCAAAGGGAGAGAAGAGGCTTAATTCTCAGGATTGGAACCTAATCCGGGAAATTAAGAGTGTTTGGCCAAAGGCTATTCAAGTTGTAACACACAGAGAGAGAGAGAGAGAGAGAGAGAGAGAGAATTGTAGAGAGGGATTTTTCCAAAATTATTTCCCCACTTCTAAATGTTTCTAACCTTGAAAGCAAGAAGAGAGGTCCTCTATATATAGAAAACATGAGCCTTAGGTCGAAAATATCAAAAACAGAATAGCTGGAGCTTTGTGGAAACAACTGGCAAAAATATCTGGGTTTTACACTAGTGGTCGGCTAGTGACCGGCCGGCCAGAAGTGTGAATTCTTGGCCACCAATGGTGTTCGGCCGGCCACCTGCCAGCCACCAGAAATATGCTTTCAGACCCGACTTCAAATGGGCATGTCTCCTTCATCCGAACTCGATTTTAGGTCATTCTTGAGTCTATATTGAAGCCCCGGAAGTTTACTTTCCAATAGTGGTAGCCTCACGTCTAAATTCTAAGTGTGCAAAAAGATATGCCTATTTTAGTGAAGGTTTCTTAGTTTTACCTTAATCAGATAGATGCCTAACTTCAAACGGCCATATTTCTCTCATTCGGACTCGGCTTTAGGAGATTATTGAGTCTAAAATGAAGCCTCAGAAGTCAATTTTCCAATGGTGGTGGCCTCAAAACTAAAGTCCAAGTGTACAAAGAGATAGGCCTGATTTAGTGAAGGTTGCTCAGTTCTCTCTTAACGGTTTGAAGCATAACCATTTCCCCAAACTAGTTTTCCTCCCTCTCCTCCTATTTTCTTCAGCTCTAAACCTATAAATAAGAGGTAATAAAGATTTTTCAAAGAGTTCACCTCTTTTTCATTTATTTTCACTTTGTCCTTGCTTGATTTACCGAAAAGTACAACATTTAACGAAATGCGAGCCTCGGAACATCGTAGAACCATTTTCAAAAATATTTTAAAAGAGAGGGTTTTAAGGTCTAAAATAGTTTTGGTCTAAAATAAGGTATAAGGTTGGGATTTAGAAGCTCTTCTTGCTGAAGAAATTAAGCGATTGGACAACGTAACTTTCATCGTCGAGTGATCAATCAGTGGTGCCTAAGTCTTAAGGACCGTCAAAAATGGGGTATTTACACCACTTCTCAGAGATGCAAAAATAGTCCAATGAAATCTTTCTTTACAATTTGCTCTAACTCTACACCCCTCAATCTTTTTAAACCTAATGTCTTTACCATTGAGGATGGCATGATGCTTGACAGCTCCAGCACATTGAGCCCTACTTTTAAAAATCATTCCTAACTCAAAAATAGGGTTCTCTTTTCCAAAAGCATATTTGAACTCTTTGTACTTGGCCTTTGGCAACCCATCATCTCCATCTTTTGATTCTTCAAGGCTAGCAAACCCATCTGAGAAATCTCATTGCTCACTTTCTGGTTCAGAAAAATCTTGAACATGACTATTTTCTGGTAGCTTACTTGCATATTGGTCCACTCCTGCCATTGGTTCCTCATTCAAGCTGTAATCACTATCAACAAATACTTCATATTCAGGTTCTGAAGCAGAATTTGAACTATGTTTATCCCCATCAACACTAGGTTCATAAATACTCCATTCTGTTGTGTTGTATTCCTAGTCTCATTCCTCTACATTGACATCCTAGAAATGTTCATCAAAACTTAGTGGAACAGGGACAGGTTCCTCAATATAAAGTTTCAATACACCTGCCACTATAAATTTCATCATTTCATACACATCCTTATCAGAACTAATAAATTTAAATCCTCCATCCAAGCTCTAATTCTCACTGACTCTGTAATGAAATCCAACAAAATTACTATATCCTACCATTTGGGCACATTCAACCAATATAAGTAATGACATCCTCCCCCTATCATTGTAGTCAATGTAATCTACTTGGCCTTCAACATAAGACCTCTGTCCATTTTCTGTCCTAAATTAGCCACCATGATTCACTTTAATGGTAAAGTGATCAGCATTGATGTCTGTATAGGCATTGGACCATTATAACATTAAAAAATAAAAAAATGAGGAACATATGCAAATGCATGGGACCACAGTATCATTCACAAAAAAGCATGAAAACACACTCGAAAAAAAACACATACTAAAAGACAGGGGATAATCAAACAAACACATATAAAAAGACTTCACTTTTTGGAACAATACATATACTTCAAAATTCACTTTCTTCAAAAGAACACAGTAAACAAAAAAGATTCAACAAATAAAAAAGTAACCAAAAATATACAAAACTGACCTAAAATACTTAAAAAATCATAACCATGCAAAAATATTAACCAAAAACTAAAAAAATTATACTTACATTTTGGTATATAACTATCTTGATACTTCGCCATGGCCATCCGGCCTCAATGAACACAAATAATGTTGCAAAACCCTTCGATTTTTCAAGAAAACCACAAACCCTAGCCTCAATTGAAGTTCTAAAGATTGAATCGATGATCTGAAAACCACAAAACCCCCATTTTTTTAACCCCAATTCGCCTCACATGTATGGCACATGCGGTTGAGAATGAAATATCCATTTTGACCTTCATAGCAGCCTTTCGTATCACGTGAAATGCACGTGCAATGCTATTCCGTTAATGATTTGGACGGCAGACACAAATTGGACTTGACAGACAAGAATTATTAAAGTTTAAGGACTACAGAAACACAAACAATAGTTAAGGGACCAAATAGAAAAAACGCATATAGTTTAAAGGGTAAAAGTGTAATTAACCCTAAAAAAAATCTCTCTAAAGAGAGAGATATAAATCAACATTCAGATACCCTTCATGGGACTACTCAATTAATGACAGAGAATATTAATGTTGCGTTTGGTTGAAGGATTTGGAAAAGAAAATGAAAAATATAAGTAAAATGTGAATAAAATATACCTATATTTCACATAATTTTTTCTTTTTTCTTTTTAAATTTTTTTTTAAATTTTCTAACCAAACACAACATAAGAAGGCCCAATATTATGTCCATCATTGCTTCCAATGGCCAACAATTAGCCTCAATCATCTACACCACTCAAAACAAGTGTACATTCTCTTTTGGTCATTCTATGACACATTCTCAAATATGTAATTTATGACATTTTTAATGTTAATTACTATAATATCATAATTAGATTTTTTTTGTCATAATTAAAAAATAATAATTTATAATTAAATATCATTGTTTCGTATTATTTTATTTGGGATAAACTTTTTTAACTTGACTTTTTGACTTTTTAACTATTTTAAGTTGACTTAAAAAGTTCTATTTGGGATAAATTTCTGACTTGTTTGGAGTGTTTTGGAAAAATAGTTAAAAGTTGACTTTCAATTTTTAACCAAACTTTTTGATTTTTTCAGAGAGTCATTTAAAAACTTAGTAAAAAGTTATTTTTTTGACTTTTTCACTTAAAGCTATTAATGTTGCCATGAATCCTGCCTTGAATCTACACTTGAACAAAACTATTTCTATTTTCTTAAGACTGACTGACTTTCTTTTTTTCTTTTCTTTTTTTGCATGTTTCTTGTTATGATCCACTACACCAAAACAGGGCATTAACGGCGGTAATGAAAACTGCCGTTAAAGATACTATTAACGGCGGTAACGAATACCGTCGTTAATAGTATCTTTAACGACGATTTTCGTTACCGTCATTAACAAAATCGCCGCTAATGACCCTTTAACTGCGATAATGAAACCGCCGTTAAAAAACCGCCGCTAAAGCTATTTTTAAACGGCAGTAATGAAACCGCCGCTAAAGCCCTCTAATTACTGCCGTTAATGACGGCGGTCTTTGTCGGCGAAGCTCCGGCGGAGTTCCGATGAGTGGTGACCATGCGCGGCTAGGGTTGAACATGACCATTTACAATAAAGTAAAAGTAATGTTTAAATATTTATTTAGGAAATATATTTCACGAAGAGTGGCTATGGTAGAGTGATTGGTGTAGGTAGATGAGAGGTTGAGGATTCAAGACTTGGAGAGTACAAAAAGAAAGAATTATTTTTTAAAAAATTTGAACCTATTTACGGCAGTAAAGAACCGCCGTTTTTGGTCATAAATGACCGCCATTTTTGATCGACTTTTAACGACGATAATTTACCTTTTTATGACGGTTGTACTTTTTTCGACACGGACATAAACGGCGGTAACGAAACCGCCGTTAATACCGCCGTTAAAACTTTAATGGCGGTTTTATAGCCTTTAACGGCTGTAAAAAACCGCCACCTCATGAGGTACACAAGAAAAGGTGTGGAAAAAGTTTTTTTTTTAATCGCTGAATATAGTTCTGGAGAAGCCGTACTATGTTCCAAAATATGCATTCCAAACCACAAATTGTTAGGGGATCAAAAATTTTCAATTAACATTGATCTACACTTAATGCAACACGGTGACTGTTAGGCAAAGTCCTAGATAATTCAATTTACAACTCAAAGATAAAAAAACATAGTGAAAAAATATTAAATGTCCAAACAATGTACCATGGTCTTGCACATTATTAAACACTTTCATGCATACAAACATTATTTTTAATAAAATTCAGGTCATAACTGGACAATGTTATTGTACGCTAATATAATACAGTAAACTTCATTCTGAAATGTAAAATAAAAATAAATCCTTGCTTTATCCATGTAATTGTTGCATTTTCTTTTTCTTTTTTTTTTTTCTTTTTTTTTTTGGTATAAGCAATCCATGGTTGGCCTATCCATGCAGTTGTTTAATATGTGTTTTCTGTATTTCTTCAATTTTTGTGATCTACCTTTGGATTTTGATACTTTCTTTTGTAATGACCTGGTCAAAACCATGTATAGCAAAGCAACCGAACACTAAAAGATTAATACCAAAAGATTAAAACCACACCAAATGCATAGTGATCCCAAGAAACAGTAGATCCCATCACAAACATGCTAGTCATACAATAAGAGTAAGAAGACATCACAGAAAAGGGCACAAAGATGTCATTTTGTATACATCATGTATGTAAAAGGTTGCAACCCCTTTGAGGTCAAATTGTGTTCCTAATGAAATCAATACATATCAAGAATAAGGAAACAAAGAACCAACATTGCTGGTGTGTACACTGAAATTGATGCAATGTACAAGGTTGTAACTAGCAACCCCTTCGATGTCTCACTGTTTCCTAATGAAATCATTACATATCAAGAATAACACCAAAGCATTGCTTGTGTGCAAATTGAAATTGATGTACAGCTCTAAGGTAAACCAAACAAAAGAGAGGATATTAACATCCAGTAGGTGGTATTTTAAGTAATTTTTTTTTTGATAAATAAGCAAATTTTATTAAGAAAGCATCAAGACGATGCAACCAATACAAGAAAAGCCTCCCAATAATGGAACCAAAAACAAGGACTAACCAATCACCCCATCAAGAAAATCTAAAAACCTAAATAAATCCGGATCTACCCTACCCTCCAACCAATTATACAAAATCAGGGAAAGACGACTTTGTAACGAAGAAACACTATGAGAAACCACTAAGAAGGAATGTCGATTCCGTTCCAACCAAAGCAACCACATCAAGCAGAATGGAGCCAGTAACCAAGCTCGCCGCCGCCGCCGACCAAGACGAACGCCCTGCCAAGCCCAAAGGAAATCAAACACCCCTTGTGGCTGGACCCAAGCAATTCCAAAAAGAGAACAAACAAAGCCCCACAAACCCGAAGCCACCCAGCAATGAAGAAACAAATAATTTACTGACTCCGCATCCGCGCAACACATACAACACCGATTAACAAGGATGTGCCCCCGCCAAATCAAATTGTCCAAAGTAAGGTTCCGACCTAAAGCGACCGTCCACATGAAAAAGGCAACCTTAGTCGGAACCCCCGGAACCCAAACAAATTTCCAAGGAAAGACCCAACCAGCATCTCCCATCAACCCCTGATAAAATGATGCTACTATGAACTGCCCCTTTGCCCCCAACCTAGTCCAAACCAATACATCGGGGCCCACCCCTACTGTACCCAAACCATATAAAAAACTCCACAAGTCCACCAACTGAGCGACTTCTCAATCATGAACCTGTCGCCGTAACTGAATATCTCAAACAACCACACCCCTATCATCCAAATAGGAAGCCACCAAAGCATCTTGATCTAAAGCAATATTAAAAATCAAAGGGAAACGGGTCTCCAAGACCAACTCCCCACACCACAAGTCTTTCTAAAACCGCACCCGACTCCCTTCCCCCACCTTAAACCCTATCCACTTCCAAAACTCTACCCTTCCCTTTGATTAAGTAATTTTAAGTAATTTTCATATTTATGTGGAAGATAGAAGGCATAAATAGCTTTTTCCAAACCCTAAAAAGAATAAGAATGCCAACCATTTCATATGGAAACCGCTTGTAATGTAATCAGCTAGTTTCCTTTTATTTTGCTTACACAATAGAACAAAACAGAGGCAACAAAGCCACCATAATTGGATAAATGGATTCCATTATTGAATTGGCATTAACTAATTCCAAATTCTATTAGCTGCCTAGCAGCCTACCTCCAAACTAAAGATTGACTAGTTGACAAGGCTGGAATAATGGCACTAATTGTGCAACCTTCTTTGGGCCCACAAAGAGTAGAAGTAGGCTTGATTGTAATCAGGTAACGTCCTTCTATAAAATGTCTTACAATATAATATCTTATTTCAACTAGTTATGCAGAAATTCAAACAAATCAAAAGATGAAGTACAACGAAATTTTTAGCAGCTGTTGGAAGCATTTTCCATTGGGAAATATGGGTATCAGACAACAAACATAAACATTTTCAAGAGTAGATATGGTCCTTCACCTCCTTAAAGGTTAGACTAGTCCCTTTGTTTTTGTGGTGGGTTTGACCCTTGTAAAACACCTGTTGGGTATTCCCTCAATAGTAAATTAGAAACAAAGCAGCTGATGGAGACTAACAATTGTATTGTCATTGCTTATACTGTAACAATATGCTAGCTGCTAAGAAGAAAAAGATCACAAAGTTTGTTCATACCAAACTTTTGTAGCAAATTGCATTCGTGGAGGTTCAAAAGGGTACCCATCTGCCAAAACAACAGAACAATTTAAGTAAAAGACAAGGATTTAGATGTAATATTAATTCATTACAAACTAACAACAAATGACAGACAAGAAATATATTTATACCCAGACATTGCAAAAATCATTACGGCCCCCTTTGCATCAAATATTTATACTTAAAAAATATCAGTTTCTTTTCTTCAAAAACAGGCTAAGTTTAGTACCATTTTCATTTTAGATGTCTTCATTTTTTGTCATTAGAAACAAGAAGGTTGAAAACACGGCTTTATGATTATGCAAAAACATTTTCAAAATCCAGAAGATTTTCCCAAAACAGTTTATCAAACAATTTTTTTGCGTCAATTTCCAGTTTTTCTGTTTTTAATAACAGAAAACAAAAAAAACCGAAAGCATTTCCAAAAGTGCCCTAAATATTGTAGAAAGCACTACCTTCTACTGAAAGCAATTCTGCAGTTTTCCATCCTACTTCTAGTTCCTAAAGTACTATAACCCCAGCCTGTCCTCAAAATTGTAAAGCACTACCTTCTACCAAAATGCAGACTTTAAACCATTACCTCAAATTAAACCCCTTATTCCTATTTCTAAAACCTATTTTTCCAATACATTTCCAGCCATATCTAGCAAGTAATTAAAAAGAGATTTGCAAGTAGTGCATTAAATGCATTGGATGACCACCCTCCACTATGGACCGTTATCACTTTATTTGTTTCAATCGCAACCTTCTATTAATATTCTGCCATGAAAGAGAATAAAAAAATGATATGTGAGCCGCCTATTCAATTTTATGACCAAAATTATCACTCAAAAACTGGTTTATTTACAAATATGCGAAAGATCTGTATATATCTTCACTTTCTCCTATGCGCAACCCAATTGTGTGATCAGATGGAAAAATTATACATACTTCTCACACATATGTTTAGAACCCACTCTTAAATGATCAATTTTGTCACTTTTCCATTCTCTTATAGTAGCAAAATGTTAACAGAAGGTCAAAATTGAAATAATTCAGAAATCAGGGGGCAAAAAATCACAATTTTAGTTGAACACAACAGAACTAAAAACCCTAGGCCTAAATTCCAGACTCAAATCTTGCAAATTTATATACACATATGTAACATCAGCGCTAAAAGCGACAATAAATTGATGTAAAACCCTAAAAAAATTGAAAGAAAACAAAGAAGAAGAAGAAAAGATTACCGGGCAAGATAATGTCGATGTTGAAAGTGCCGCCTTCGTAAGGAGTAGCGAGAGGACCAGGAATCGTTCCGGCCAAATGCGTGAGATTGTCGCCTTTAGGCTTGATGCTTATGCCCGAGACATCGTTGTCTTTGTTGCATTCTTGAAGCTCCTTCTGTACGCGAGCGAAATCCACCATCTTCAAACACAATTTACAGAGAGAGAGAGATTGAGAGAGAGAGAGAGTGTGTGTGTGCGAATTGAAGCTAAGGAATGTGTGTATAAATACGCATCGCACACGCTCGCACTCTCTCTATCTTGAGTCCGGATCCTCTCCTTGAGTAAGGTCCTTGAGTTCTAAGGTCCTTTCCTGCGGGCAGATGAGCCGTTGGTCATCCAACGGTTGATATTATAAAAAAAAAATAAAAAAAAATAAAGAATGTTGTTGTTGGCTACATATTTTGTAAAAGTCAGTTACAGTTCGACACGTGGCAGAGTAAGGGTAATAAAGGAAGGTTATTCAAGCCTTCAATCCTGATCGTACACGTGGCAATAAATATTGGTTCTCACATGATCTGAGTAATACTAGATCAATAACGGGATGCAAGATGACATAGCTTCAACGGTTACTCATATTCAAATCCAAGTACAAGAGGGAAGCTCAACTGCCAGTAATGGCGTAATGGAGCTACTTGTAAGGAAGCATGATCAGCGATCATGGAGGAGCAGTTCGACGGTTCGAAGTGCAGTTCGAAGGTCATCACTGACGAGTATAAATAGCAGGGCAGCCCCCAGAAAAGAGCAGAGGGAGAACTCAGATCATACAAATCAGTCATTTACTTCATATATTTTCTTCTCCAGTCTTTTACATTTCCAGTCTTTAAATACCTGTTCTTTAAATACCTGCACTTTAAATACCCGCACTGCACTTCGATTCATAGGAGTAGTTTCAAGTAGATTCAAGTGGATTGCTGTTGTAAACCTTTCCGAGGCTGAGTTTGGACCATTGTAAGTGCTCATTTTAATGAAATACTTCAATTGTTCTTCATATTACTGTTATTCCTTTTAATTTCTCCTAAGTCAAGCCACCAGTAAAAGTCCTCTTCATTGAGGCTGAAAGAACTAAAACACAATCGTCTGGTAATTGGTTGGCAATCACAATTTCTGTAAGGACTGATTGATCCTTGCTGGCACGCTCACATTTACAAAAATACCCTTCGAAAAGCCAAAAAGCCAACAGTTGTGTTTTCAATTTCCCGCCCAAACAAAACAACAATACAGCTTAGATGAGGGATTCACTTTCATTCTCACACACCACTCTCACTCTCACGCAGTACTCGCCTCCGTCGAACCCATCCTCACCGACGGCGAACTCCATCCTCACCGACGGCGAACTCTACCGCTCCAGCCTCTACGCTTCGTGAACTCACCATCGGTTGAGCAAAGATCTCTTCTTCACGAACCAGGTTGGTCTTCGAACAAAGATCTTTTGTCTTCCAACGATGATGAGTTCACGAAGCATTGAAAGATAAAAGATCTTTGTTCGAAGACCAACCTGGTTCGTGAAGAAGAGATCTTTGCTCAACCGATGGTAAGTTCACGAAGCGTAGAGGCTGGAGTGGTGGAGTTCGCCGTCGGTGAGGATGGAGTTCACCGTCGGTGAGGATGGGTTCGTCGGTGAGAATGAGGATGGGTTCGACGGAGGCGAGTGCTGCGTGAGAGTGAGAGTGGTATGTAAGAGTGAAAGTGAATCCCTCATCTGAGCTGTGTTGTTGTTTTGTTTGGACGAGAAGTCGAAAACACAACATTTTTGATTTTTTTTTTTTATAATATCAGCCGTTGGATGACCAATGACTTATCTGAGCCGTTACCCGCAGGAACTCAAGGACCTTCCTCAAGGAGAGGATCCGGACACCTCTATCTTTGCTTTTCTTTGATGCTGCTTTACCTTTCTTTTTGTATGAGATAGGCACCGAGTCCACAGACTAGATTCCTATTTTACGAGTTTTGTTGGACAGAAGGTGATGAACGAATCAAACCATTTCAATTATGTTTGTTAAGTATATTTTGAAATTTGTTATAATTTTTAAATATATTTGTAAGTATATTTTGAAATTTGTTATAATTTTAAATTAAATTTGATTAATCAATAGCTGGTTCATAAGATTCGACAAGTTTAGAATTATATTTAAAAAAAATTAAATTATTCAAATTTTGACTTAATAAAATCTCATTTGAAATCTGCTCAAAAATTTAATAAATCAAACTTAAACAAATTTTAAAGATCATTAAAATTATCAAACAAAGCTTGAATACTTAACTCTTTTGCTCGTTATCATCTCTAAATGGGTGTTTGGGATTTTTTTTTTCTAATTTATTTTCGTGTTTATGGAATTTTTTTTGACAACTTTTCAAAAAATTTTAGAATTCTAAATTCGATTAGACAAAACGAATTGATTTTTTTTTTTTTAAAAAAAGTTCATAAAAGACAAAAATAAGTCAAAAAGGAAAAAAAATTTGTTTATTTTGGTTTTTCAAAAAAAAAAAAAAAAAAAAGAGATTCGTCTATCAAAGATGGATGAGAAATTTTTTTTAAAAAAAGTCATTAAAGACAAACAAATTTAAAAAAAGAGGTGATTTATTTGAGAATTCTAGATAACACTTGTTTAACTTTTCATTCGATTTTAAATAAGTTGAAGTCTCATTTGACAAGTGTCTCTTTTAGTTAAAAAAGTTAAAAAGTTATTAAAAAAATTAAAAAGTTAATAATTCATACAAAAAAATCAAAGATTTCTTTTTCTCTCTATTTTTTGCACATCTTTTTGTAAAAAATTAAAAAATCATCATAAATATATTAACTTTTTTTATATCATATTTAAACTAAAAAATCAAAAAATTACTGAAGACCTCATTTGAGAGCAAACTTTTTTAAGTAACTGTTACGTAGGCATTATCATTTTTTCTTGTCCCGCTTCAATCCTACATCTCCTATTTTATCTCGTACATATTTTTTTGGTCTCATTGAGGAGAAAGTTGGGAGGGGACAAGTTTTGTTTTTCCTGTCCCATTCTAACTCACCTCCGCCCCATTTATATTTGCTATATATCATTTAACTTTTTTTTGAATCAAAATATTAGATTTCATATCCAATTTCAACCCCTTTTTTTATTTTATATATTTTGACTTTCATTAATGATAAATCACTATTCATAATATATTATATTATTTAGAATTTTTATTAGTATTTCTATTTTTTAAGTTATAAAATTTAAGTTTGTTAAAAACTAGGTAGTATATTGCTGAAAACCAGCCGAGCCAAGTCACATTGTAAATTGTTCAAATTTATTTTGATAACTAAGTGAGTTTAAAATTATGTTTAATTTTAATTTATTTATATAATGAGTCGATCTCGAAAGAATTTTTAACGAGTTGAACTAAAGTAGCTTAACTTTTAATACAAATAAGCTTATCGAGCTAGAGTAATATGTTGTTCAATATTAGTTTAAAATTTTAACAAGTTTAAAATTGTTTTTATACTTGATTTATTTATATATCTTAAACTAGTTTTTAATGAGTCAAACATGAGTCAAGTTCAAATATCTATGTTCATTTCACCACCCTAGTTGGATATCACCTTCAAACTTTTACTAAAATTTTATTTTGGCGCTCATCTTTAAATTGTAATAATTAAGTAGTTTCAAATTTTAACCTAGTATTTCATATGGTTATTTCCTTTACTATGTTGTTTGAAATTTGAGTAAAATTTAAAATATGAGAGATCAGAGTAAAATTTAAATAATGATTAGATAGTGAAAAGTGTAATTTGTCATACAATTTTTGAACTTCTAAACTGTGTTTAAAGTAGCTCTCACATTAGTATATCAAATTTTTAACAATAAGTAATGGAAGAACAACATTAAAATACATTTTGAAATGTTATAATTAAGATAAGAGATCAAATTAAATTTAAATTGCAAATTTTAGGGTAAAATGTGTAATTTATCCAATTAATTTTAATTGAGCCAGATTGAAATGATACGACCCATTTGGCTAGAACTTTTGTGTATTTGTTACCGTTTTTTTTTTCTTTTTTTTAGATAGGTTGTTACAGTTTCTTTAGTATGATTTTTTTTCTTTCTTTCCTGGTTTTGAGAGTTGCTTTTTGTTACAACAGTAGAGAGAGAAAATAATATGTTGTCTTCAATAAATTTTTCCTAATAATAGAAGAATTGTACATATAGGCTGAGAAAGAGTATCTTATTAGAAATCTAACTATAAGAAAAAAATATCCTATAAGAAACCTAACTATGGCTATTTCCAAATATATCTAGGAAATCAATTTAATATATCTAGAAATACCATATATACGTTAACATCCCCTCTCAATAAACATCTTGAGTTTGGAGAGAGAAACTAAAACATGAAATAAAACTAAATAAAATAAAAGGCAAATAGATAACACGGTCTAAACGGGAGCACTAAGGCGCTTGAGATATATCAAATATCGGAGCTAATACCAGGAGACAGTTTATGGTCGTGTTAGACCGTTGTAGGATCTGACCGAAACTAATGCCGAGAAAGTTTAAGGTCATGCCGGACTGTTGTAGAAACTGACCGAAACTAATGCTGGAACAGTTTAAGGTCATACCAGACTGTTGTAGAAATTGACTGGAATCAATGTCAGAACAGTTTACGAGGTCATGCCGGACCGTTGTAGAGGCTGGATGTTGAACCAGCAAACGTGGCACACATATAACTTATGATGTGATTCTGAACAATGATGGCAATAGATGACTTTGTGCGCCAATGGGTGGCTTATGAGAAAGTGCGCCAAGGAGCAGCTTAGATGATGCGCCACATGGATGATGGCAACAGAGGTTATGCGCCATAGGGAACGACTTAGGTAGTGCACTAACGAGGCAGCTTAGAGAGTGTGCCACAAGGGGCGGCTTAGGTAATGTGCTAATGGGGCAACTTAGAGAGTGCGCCAAAGAGGTGGCTTAGGTAATGCGCCAATGGAGTGGCTTAGAGAGTGCGCCAAAGGAGGCGGCTTTATAGGGAGTGCGCCAAAGAGGCTGCTTAGAAAGTGCGCTAAAAAGATGACTTGGGTGGTTTGCATAGTGTATAACTATGCTCACTATGATATATATGATATAGGTATAATACCCCCTCTCAAACTCAAATAGGTTTCTAGGTTTGAAGATAGAAACCTATTTAAAGTTGAAGTAGAGGGAAAGATAGAGTGGAGTAGAAACACGCACACACACACACACACAAGGATTGCAATATGATAGAGATATTTGGGGTAGGAATAAACCAGCGGACAACGAAAGAGGTCACCACAAAGCGATACTGAAAGAAAAATATGGCAGCGAAATGGATTGAGGTTCGGCGGGCAGCCAAGATAAGGTTGCTGCTTGCCGCTAAGGCAAAGAACACCAAGAGCTTAACATATAGCTCTGATACCATGTTACAATAGTAGAGAGAGGAAATAATATGTATTGTATTCAATGAATTTTTCCTATACAATAGAAAGTCTATATATATTGACTAAGAAAGAATATTCTATTAGAAACTTAACTATGAGAAAAAGTATCTTACAAGAAACCTACTATGGCTATTCCCAAATATATCCAAGAAATTAATACCTAATATATCTAGGAATACCATATATACATTAACACTTTTGATTAATTATGTGTTATAACTCATTTTTATTAATATGATTAAAATTCATTAAATTTCATTATAATATCATAAATGAATAAAACAAATAAAATGATATAAACAAAAATGCACTTTGTATTTTTACACTTTACATTAAATTTTATTTTAATCCCTTTTTTTTAAAATTTTTTTTATTGTAACAATTGATTTTTTGCACTATCAATGAAATTATAGTGTGATATTTCTATTAATTTAATATTAAATTGCCTAATGAAATCGGTAAATGTATCTATCACATGAGACTTTTTTTAAAGGTAAAATTGTACATTTTTAAAAATATTTTTACTTTTGTACTATATTGTCTAAACTGATAAGTGTAGCTTGCTTTTCATGCTTCTTGGAGGGGTTTAGTCCCCTTAGATACGATAGCCCTATAGTTTGGACTCCCGTGTTTCTAAATCTGATTTCACAAGTGCAATGTGAAATAAATAAACACAAATGAGTTCAAACCTGGCAAATCTTTTAGAAAATCGATTTTGAATAAAAAATGTTAAAAATGAACTACATTGTTAGATTTCAAAGCTGCCACCTAAATATTTTTGAAAAATTTAGGAAGCCTGTGACTCGTGCCAAAGGTCATTAGTCTGTCATCACCAAAGTGTCTCGGCTCGAGAACATAGGTATGAGAGGGGAATGTTATGAATTGAGCACCTCACTTGCCCGATCAAAAATCAGTCTCTACTAATCATTATGTGACTTTTATGTACATTATATGCTTTTGTTCCGATTATTATGCTATCTTTACTATGTGATGCATACAAGTATTGATTGGAGCGCTTGGTTTCATGTTTGTTTTGAAAAGTGTTTTGAAAAGTGTTTTGAATATGTTCTACTTGAAAAAGTGATCTCCTATGTACATTAATCAAATCATCCCAATTTAAGCGAAAAGCCTTCATCCACAGGCATTCAAGAGATATATAAACTAAGCACTTAGCCTCATGGTAGTTATGCTTGACATGGCAACAATCACACGCATGAAATATGCTAAACAAGAAATACTGACCTAGTACTTCAAAGCAAGCCAAAGAAAAATAAAACAATTAGAAAAATGCATGGTCTTAAACTATGTAACATGACTAATTCAACGCATACAACATGTAATTAATAGGCTTGGCTACTAATATAGCTTGTGAGTCAATTCGAGACATGTGATAGCGCATGTATTCAAGTAAGTAGGAATTGTCATCGACATTGATTTTCTTTGCAGAGTGCAAAGAATTGTTCCTTCGTTTCTGCTTTTGCAAGTATTCCCCTCCAGAGTTCGTCTCTGTTCTTCGAAGGACTTTTTCCCTTTGATGAAAATTCTCCGCATTCTATGATGTCGCCCCCTTTCTGTATATACTGTCGACTTGCTGTTGGAGAGTGGAGTTTTTCTATATTTGGATGATTGATTTTGCCGTTGGTTCCAGTGAGATCGAAAAATCTCGGGTTGGTAGTTGAGATCTTCTTTGTGCATTGAACCATGACATGAAGGTGAAGGTTTCCATCTTTGTGAAGCTCCCTTGCGACAAGTACGTAGTATGGCTAACAGGCTAGTCAGAGAAGGGATTGGAGGAGTTCCAAGAGATGTTCTTTTGGGCATGTGTACTGTGGGTAGGTGAGAAAAACATTCTTGGCATAGAAATGAAAAGAGGCCTGGCGAGGCATTTTATAGTGGTAAAAAGTGAACTCCCACCAGCAGTACAAGGCCTCCTTATTAGTTAAAAAAACTCGGTGTGAATGGTGTGAGTGGTGTGACTGGGGGGGCACTATATTAATATTACTAGCGTCCCTCCTCTTCGGTAAACCCACCGACTTAGTCCGTGTCAGAATTGGAATGGCCTTCGTTGGAGGACAATGCCAAATATCAACATTTTCATTAGTATATTTTTTAGATAACACAATAATATAGGAGGCCCTTATTTGTGAATCTTCTAGCATGTCACTCGTAGAATACTTCAGACACCCCTTCATTTTACAATACGTAATCCCCCTTGATGAGTCGAACCCTATGCATGCAAAACCAGTGGATGCAAGTCATGGAAAATATTAAGGAAAACATGATATGACATGCAATCCATTATAAGCGGGTAAATAAAAAGGAGAAAGAATGGGGGTTGGAAGGCATACACAATATTATAAGTTTGCCCTCGTGCAAGGTCTGAATGAATGAATTACCTAATTATTACCAAGATTCAAACTATTATATTACCAAATTAACTAACTATTATATTACCAAATAAATAAATTACCTACTGTGGGGATATATTTTCTGAGTACCAACACGTGGTAAGGTGACGCCAACGTGTCAGCCGAGGTACGTGTCCTGGTTGTTATGCCGAGGTCATCTCGAATAGGCCGAGGTTACCTCCGAAGATATCGGAATCCGGATAAATGGATAGAGGACAAGAGTTCTAAATGATTAGGAGTTCTAGTCTAGATAAATATAAAACTCTTAGAGAGTTTATTCCAGTCTAGCTAGGAATCCAAGATAAGCATGATGAGCTTGAATCCCATGAAGTAGAGACTTCTAGGAGAGTCCAAAGTAAGCACTGAACAGGAATCCAATGAAGCTAGGCTTCTGTTGGGATTAGGATTGAGATGGCTATAAAAGAGAGGGACCCCTGTGGATCTAAGGTACACAATTTATGCTTTGAATAGTGAGTTTAGCACTATTGATTATCTTTGAGAGATATACTGATTTGATCGTCGGAGTGCCCCCGGGTGGACGAACCACCGCCGAAGACTTCTCTTTCTGTTGCAGGTTAGCTAAAAGCCATCTATTCTGCCGGTGCCTCTCCAGCTAAGTACTAAGGGGGCAGTGTGATCAGAAAATCACTCACACAATTTGGCGCCATCTGTGGGAAAGAAAGAAGAATAGATGGCCAATGACGTTATGATCTTTTGATTCGGGGTTGTACATCTTGAGGATCAATTGTACGTGTGTTAGGTAATGATCACTTTCGAAAATGTTTTTGAAAAGTTTGAATAAAAATTGATTTTGTTCAAAATTTTACCTTTTACAACTTAGACCATTTTTGGACCAAAAGGAAAATTTTTAGTGCTCACAACTTTAATTCCATTGATTTCAACATAAAGTTCTCCAACTCTCCGCTACAAATCAAAGTTGCTTTTACATCATAAAACTTGAAAAGAAAGGTCAAAGCAATGAATGAGGGGCATAGAAGAGTCAGGTGTTCCTACGTCCTCTACTCGTGCTTGTAGAAGCCAAAGTGGACTCGATTTTGCCTCATCCTCAAGCTAAGCCAAGCATTCGCCAGAAAGGGCATAACTGAAACTAGGGGCAGGGGGCAGAAGCTCTCTCGTCCTCCAAGCAGTGAGGTACTTAGCCAAGTGTGAAGCACGAATTGGGAATGAAGTTGGATATTCTACCCCCTCCTCTGGGTAAGTCTGATCATGTCCAAACTGGCATCTGAACCAAAAGAAAAAGTAAAACACGTTGTGCGTAAGGCCAATCAACTGTATGCCAGGCTGTTGAGTCATACTGTAACTCATCTCAGTCAAATTGAGCCAGAGCCAACGCCAAGCTATGTCAGCTGTAGACCTGCTGCACATCCAGATGCACCACCATCCCTCATTAGGAAAGTCCACTAGTCGCTAACGGAAGAAATAAGCTTGAGCTGAATACTCAGGGCAAGGGTCCACCACTTTCAACTTATCCACGAGCCATACCTAGGAAGGGATGAAAAATAAGAGAGATTAAAGAATAGAGAGATGTGCGTGAAGAGAAAAGTAAATAAAGGGTTTTGAGAGAAAATAGAGCATAAGTACCGAGTGATATGTGAGGCATATATCAGAAAGGGTGAGAAACAATACCTGAAGAAGTAATGGACTCCTCGCAAATCTGGTGGTCACTTGTCAATGAAAAGCATGTAAGCCTATCAGGGTCTCGGCTAGCACCAAACAGATACAACTCTTACCTTCCTTCAGAAATTGAGCCACTTTGATCAACTGAATGCTGGTTCGGCCATGACTAAGGGCAAGAAGGAAATGTGCAAGCATACATAAACAGAGGGCATGTTGCTGAAAACCTCGCCATAGAGGGTCGTCTGTCACCGATGTTAGAAAATTGATGAATCAAGCTGGGTATATCTAGCTCTCTATTATGGGCCAAAGATTGAGCTTCGTGCAAAGTGAGCCCACACATCCATCCCAAAGCCTAGCATGGCCAAAATGGGACTGAGGCATGATTTCTTCATCACGCTGGGTTTCCATTAATGCTCAAAATTCTTCAAGAGTCAGGCTCATTTCCTGTGTTTCAAAGCAAAATACATGCATAATTAGGTCCCAACATCGTGCCGCAGCATGAAGGAATGAAAAGTAAAGTGGAGTGTGGCTTAACAGAAAAAGTGCATTTATGCCAAAGCCTAAAAAATTTACCTTTTTCGTGCCTGTCTAAGTGGCTATCCAATCCGTGAGCTTCTCCGCAAGAAATATCTCCATTTATGGAAGAAACAACAACAAAAATGAGGTTCTAGTGAAGAAATCACAAAGAAAGACCTTTTATAAAAGATAAGGCTGTGAGTGGAGGCCAACTGTCAACTGTCTCATGGATTCATCACAAGTGGCCGACAACCCACTTTTAGTGGCCAGCCATCCACTTGTGGGTCTGGCAGTTTTGGCAGTCTGGTTTTGTCTTGGTCTTTTTGTTTTGAGGTCATGTTTTGAGTCTTTTGGTTTTAACAAGTGTGCATTTCTGTGCTTGAGTTGTGTTTGCTTTGTTTATCAAGTTGTATGTCGTATTTTGGTCGTTGGTTGGCTCATTACCTGATTAAGAACATCGTGCCAATACAAGTTTTTATTTTTGGTTACAAATTCAACTCTATTTTCATTCTGCAAATGTGGAGCTCGTGATGCGCAAAAACAATAACCATTTTCCTAAAATTGCAGGGTTTTCCCCCTATCATAGTTTTTTTTACAAAAGTGAGTACAAGTTTTCAAAAGCAAAAGTAAAGGCCTATCTGAAGCTATATATGTGCTGAACTACCAAAATAAAAGAAACTAAGCCGAAAATACAAAAATCGGCACCAGTCATCTCAATCATGAGAGGCCTTCTTTATCCTCTTTTTTCACACCATGCCCCTAGTTCAGAAGGTTCTTCCCAAGTGCTTTCGACAATTACCCTAGCTGAGACTGACATTCATCATTCCAACCACCAGTGCTGGCATCACTGCTTCAACAAGCTTGAACTTGCCAAGATCGAGTAAACTTTCCATCTTTTCAAAGATTTTGTTCCTTTTGCTCAGATTAGAATTAGAAGATTCAGGAACGAACACAATGGGTTTGGGCTCATTGGCGGGTATGCTGTGTTGGCTAGGATAATGGTTGGTTGGTGGCAAGCTGTGTATGGGTTTTATGTTATGGAATGGCAATCTATTGCGGTCAGGGAGAGGGTTATTGACAACTTTGGGATTTTCAGGTGGGGTGATGACCTTTTTGTCAATCAGATCTTGAATTCCATGGCGAAGGCCAAAGCAACGGTAAGTATGGTAACCATATTGCTGATGTAATGTGCAATATTGGGTGGAGTCGTGTTTAGGTGGGAGAGGATCAAGGAGAGGTCAAGGATTGAGTGGTTTGAGATACCCTTTCTCCATCAGTATCCTCAATGCGCAGGTTAGGCTCATATAGGGTTGGGTGAATGTTTGTTTCGAGGAGGAGGAAGTACTAGGTTTAGAAACATTCGCAAATGGGTTGGCAGGTGTTGATCAGGTATTCATGGGCTTGGGATTGGAATTAGGATGGGTATTTCTGGCAAAGCATCCCTTTCCATTGTTTGCCCCCTGATTCAAAATGCTCTCATCCCGGGCAACAAAAGTGTAATCCACAGTCTCTACAACAACTTCAAGCACTTGTTGCTTGTTCAACCCTTCGACCTTCAAAGTCTCAATAGCCCACCAAAGTTGTGCATAGGATCAACACTTGTGCCGGTTTTGTTCTTGCCACTTGCTTCTACTTGGCCAAGGAATTGGGTGGCTATATCGAAGCGAGGCCCATTTGTTGTTGATCTGTCATCACCCAGACTTGAGATAGTTTCGAGTTGGCCCTTTTCAACAGCAGCTCACCCCAAGATTGAGGAGCATTTTGATGGAATCGAAACCCCAAATGTTAAATCTGCCACCGTTCCTTGAAGGTTTTCAATCATTCCAACATCTCAACAGTAATGGGTTCGGCCATTTGGCACTCTTGGCGTACCCGAATTGGATTGGGTGCATCCATCATGCACAAATCGGTACGTTCTGGAATGAACACCTCAGGCTTGGGTAAATGGGCCGAGGTGGTGTATATGCTGGGGTTGAAGGTGGATGGCAATGTACGGATGAGGTCAAGGTGTGAATGAGATACTTGGTCATGGATGGGGAGTGGGTTGGTGGTAACATTGGGGTCTTGAGATAGAGCTATCAACTGATTGTCGATGAGATTCTGAACCACATGACAGAGGCAGTAGCAATGATTGGTGCCATGACCGCGTTGCTGATGATACACACAGTATTTGGTGGGATTATGTCTAGCAGGGAGTGGGTCAGGAAGTGGTTGGCGATTGAGGGGTTTGAGATACCCTCTTTCCATTAGGATTTTTAGTATGCTGGTTAGGCTCATATAGAGGGGGATGAAAGTTCTGCATTGAGCTCGGGCCGGGCCGACTGTTTGTAGGCTTGTATTAGAAAACGGGTCAGCAATTTTAGGAGTGGCAACGGTGTTGATTTCGGTGGGTTTGGGAATAGTGCTACTGCCAACATTGATACTCCTGAAAAACTCTCTCCTTATTGGTTCACTTGTTCTTGGAATAATCCTTCTGTTAAATGCACTCTCAATCTAAATCCCTAATTCATGCAAAGTTTTGAAAGTGAATATTGGAGCAACTATTAACTTTTGCAACGTATTAGGTTCAAGGTTCTGTACCACTATCCGCACTTGATCCCTCTCAGAAGGTCGATCTGTCATTTGTGCTGCCTCTGCTCTCCACCTTGCAACAAATTCAACAAAAGACTCTGCAGGATTCTAGTGGGTTTCTTCAAGCTCTTGAATGGTCATTTCAAGTTGGGTATTATTAGAGTACTGATTGACAAACGCCTCAGCCAACTGTAGACCTCCCCGAACGTCCCGGGGGAAATCCCTCCCGTTTTGTTCATTGGGCTCACTACAGTTCAGGACTCAACGTCACAGTCCTGTATCTAATCTCGCAGAGTGCAATGCAAGACCGATGAATCATCAAAGAGTCCAAATCCGACAAATCATTTTTGAAAAACTGATTTTTAGAAAGAAGTGCCAAACATGGACTGCTTTGCTAGATACAGAGTCGCCACCTAAATATTTATTTTGGGAGAATTTAGGAAACCCTGACTCGTGCTAAGGCCACATGTCCGTCATCACCAAAGTTGCCTCGGCTCGGGAACTTGGGTACGATTGGGGAAGGTCATGCAATGAGCACCCCCGCTCGCCCGATCAAAGATCAGCCACTACTAAGCATGATATCGAGTTTTGAAAATATATGTGCTCTTGTTCCGGTTTATTAGCCTAGGATTACTATGTGATGCACACAACATGCAAGTATAGACTAGATCGCCTGAGTTGGAACAAAACATTTCATGTTTGTTTATTTGAAAATGGTTTGATGGTGCTACTTGCAAGTAGGCTAAGACGTGGATTTGCTACCCTCAAGTGGGCTTAGAAAACATGGTGATTTGCCACTTTCAAGTGGGCTTTAAAACTCGCAATCGATGGATTGTCCCAATTCAAGTAACCCAACCTTCACCCACATGCATTCAGGTAGTTATATCACATAAGCAATTAGCCTCATGGTAAGCATGCTATCATGGCAGTCACTCACACGCGTACAAGGATGCTAAAGCATAAAAGCTTACTTAGTACTCCGAGCCAAAACAGAAACTAGTTAGTAATCAATGCCTGATCCTAGTTCATGGTAGCAATGGCTAATGCATCACATGCAAAATGCAACTAGAATAGGCTCGGCTAATCTAAAATGGCATATGAGATGCGACAATTCGATATACATATTCAACTTGGAATTGAAATACTATGCAGTTAGTATGATGTGCCGAGCCCAGTGCATGCAAGACAGATGAATGGATGCAAACATACGAAGCATAAGTATGCTAATTGAAACATGCCCTAAGCTAACCATCAAAAGCAGGTAAGTAAAAGGGAGAAAGACGTGGGGTTGGAAGACATTCACACACTCATGCACACTCATTACAAAATTTGCCCTCTCGATGGAGGGTCCGAAAGAATAATACAAATTAACTAACTAATAAGCTAATTAATTATTTACATAACCACTTAATTAATTAAACCAATTAATTAAGTTAAGAAAGCAATAAAGAGGCCTCAGGAAGAGGGATGAATGCATGCATGTTCAGTTTCGCTCGGAAATCCATCACCATACTCATGCTGCCTCTGTTTACACTGTTCTGCACTTCTGAAAACTGCACAAGTCTCCAGGATGTTTCTGAACCACCTTCTAAGGGTTTTGGGAGGCCACCGGCCAAGAGGAAACACCACTGGCCATGGAGAATTGGTCATCGACCATGGATAGGGCTATCGGCCACAAATGGTTGGCCGATCGACAGTGAGTGTGGTCGGTCGGCCATCCCTTCCTGCAGAATCCTATTTTGCTGTAGTAGAGGACAGACAAGACATGGCAATGCATTTTCAAAGCAATGCTTGCACCACCACTCTCCTCATCATATTTGAGACTCAAAGGAGTATGGCTCTCGACCCTCGGGCCACCAATCACGCATTTCAACGCATGATGGCCAAAGGAGCCAAGTGTGCAACTTCAATATCAAATGAAATGCACATAAACACATAAAAGGTCCCAACCTCTATCGTGGTTGATCAAGAGGCGAGGGATGTATGCTCGATTCTATGCAACCTAAGCATGCAAGCATACTAATGCAATATGAGCATGCAAACATGCAATGTGTAATAGGCACACAACCTAAGCAAACAAGCATTCGAGGCATGTAACAACAATGCTAACGACAAACATGCAACAACATGTGAAGGTGACTTAGCATAGAAACATGCAAAGTAACTTAACAAAGAAAATGCATGCCAAATGCAATGTGGTTCAAGCATACGACAACATGTGATAGGCCAAGTATGTAACAAGGTACATTTGAACTAACATGCTACAACATGTCAATAAGCTTATGACCTAAACAATGCAACCATACATGGCATGCAACAAAACGCAAAATGGAGCAAGCATGCGACAACATGCAAGACATGCATGCAACAACATGCGAGGATGGTCTTAAACCAATATGGACAGCTCTCAAATAGGTCCAAATCAGCGGCCAAAATGCTATGAAATGAAGGACAAAAGTACATACAAACAAGCATGCTAAATGGTCCAGCACTTAAGCATAAAAAGGCAACTTTTAAGGACACTTAAAAGGGACAAACATGGACATATGGCAAGCATTTTAATGCTCTGAAAACATGCAAAGGATGATGCCAAATCAACCTAATAATGCAAGCAAGTATGCACAAAAAGCTTGAAACTAGACCAAAGGCTCAAACCATGATCATGTGACACATGAAGCAAATGACCAAAGTGGGCCAAAACAGTTCCAAATCATGCCAAGGTAAGCCTAAAACATCCAGTGGTCAAAGCTAAAACAAGCTAAAACAAAAGAGGCGAGGCATGAGGCATACAAGGCCACCAAAGAGGTGTTACACTACACGTAAGACAACCAAACATGGCATGATTTAGGCGACCAAAATCAGAGATATGACATGCTAAAATGAGCCCAAAAACCCACTTAGATGGCATCCCAAATGCCTAAACATGATGGCATACACAATGACACATCCATGAGGCATACGACACTAGCTCTTTAAAGCATTAAAGGAGTTATAAATGCAAGCATACAAGCATAACATATGGACTAAAATGGCATTATAAGTGGTGCCAAACCACTGAAATGATCCAAATGGAGCATGCTAGAGGATTCAACACTTGTAGCTAACAAGCAAGATTACATGGTAGCTATACAAAGCAAGTCATGGATGACCAAAACAACCAAAATCAGAGCTTTAGTATGTTAAAACAAGGCTAGAAGCTTCATGAGATTTAGCCAAAATCATGCTAAAAAGACATGTTACAACATGGTGCATCTTAAGGCAAATCATGGAGTTACAAGACAAGTATACAAAGCATGCATGGCATGTTTAAACCAACTCAAAACAGAGGTGTATCATGGCAAAATAACACCAAATACCAGCTAAAACATGGCCAACATGAACTTAAAAAAGGTGCTCACATATGAGGCAAATATGACAAGTGTTGAAGACAACAAGGAGAGGGGATGGCTCTCTCCTTCTTAGGACCTCAAAACACCATCCCCACCACTGAAATCCAGAGGGATTTCAATGGTGAGAAGGCCAATACAAGGTGGTCCTGATGCTCACAAAAAGGCACAAAAATAAGGCTAAACAAGGCGTAAGAGGGGGTGAACAACCCCAAACACCAAAGTGATCTTAAACAACTATTTTAAGCACTTAAAAATAGAACTTTTATCAGTTATACACTAAGCTTAAAACAGTATGCAAGATAGGCTAAAAGCTTATGCAAAAATGGGGAATAAAAGGGTAAGTTTCTTACCCTTGAAGAACCTCTTCAAGAATACCACTCCAGCACCTTCCTTAGATCAAAACTAGCCTAGAAACCCTAACAACAACTCCTTAGAGCCTCAGCAACCAAGGATGGTGTAACACTAGGTGTCTTAGTGCAAAACTAAGAACAAAAACACCTTTTGAGCACAAGATACACACACAAATCAAAAGGGAGGGAGTTATAGAGATAGATAGATATAAAACTTCTAACCCTAATTTTTCAGAACCTCTGGAACCCTTGAGGAGGGAGGAGAAGCTCCCTCTTTATGGAATTCCTATCTTGCAAAGCTTCCAAAACAAGCCAAGCAAGAGACAAATCCCTTCATACACGTGTATGAAGTAGGTTAAATGTGGATGCCAGCTGTGACAGCTGGTATAAAATATCTGCCAAAAGTAGATGGAAGGGTGGTCAACCGGCCAAAATGGCCAATTGAACAACAAAGGTGGCCGACCGACCACAAAAGGTGCCGACCGACCACAACCTTTGGCCGATGGCAAGGAAACAAGGCCAGTGGCATCATGCCATGGCCAGTGAGGTGTGAGGATGGCCAACAAGCCATTCGCCGCCCTCGGAAGCAAAAACACAAGTGTTTGGTCCATGACCAAGCACAAAACAGACAAGTTGAGAGATCTTAAGGCAAGCCGCGTAGCCGAGACCTCCGAGAACTCAAAACGAACACGAGCATGGATGATCACCGAGTGTTCAAACGATGACGTCCAGGTCTTGAGGACGATAAAAAATAGGGTGTTTACACCAACTCTTCCGAATTCTGCTTCACTTTATCCTCCAACTTGGTATACCAAGTGGGTGCTATGCTCGACAGGGTTCTTCTTTACAAAGAGAGTTTCTGAGGCTTAGTCAGACCCATCAGTTTTCGAACATCCAAGAAAAGCTGGATATGTACCATAGGATCTCCAGACCCGTCGAAACGATCAATGTGTGGCATTTTGAATCGATCTGGAAGCCTTACGGCAGCCTTGGTGTACCCATCCTCAAGGTTGGGAATATAGCTAATTCCCTGTGCCTTTTTGAATTGCTTCTCAAGGTTATCAATTTTTAACAAGGTCAGATCGAGCTCATCAATATTAAGGGGAAAAATGCCCTCGTTAAGCTGCACCAGGGGTCTAAAAGCTTGAGCTTGAGCCAACCCTTCTCGAGGATCTGGGCCGTGTACATCTTTAGCTGGCAGAAGTGGGTCAAAGTTTGGCTGGAGGCTTAGGATTGGATGTGCAGTAGATGCCCTAGATGGGCATTGCATTTCAGTATTGGTCCCATCTTGCATGGTAATTCCTTGGTTTAACGTCGCTATCATGGCCACAACTTCTTCTGGACTCTGTTCCATCACGAGTTGTGACGACTGGGTCTTTTCTTCTCTATTCTTTCCCTGTCGCTCCATTCTCCTTTTATCGTGGTTGGGCTTGAAACGTCCGGAGATGGTTCTCTAGATTAGAGTTCTTGTTCTTGTTTGGTTCGATGTCAATTTTGCTAGTTCCAGAGAGCGTGAGGTCAGGTCCGGAATGGTCGGGGGTCGAACCAGAAAATTTTCTGGACTGGTTGGCTAGCCGCACGTGCGGATTTCAGGAGAGGCTGGGCGTGCACACTGAAATATATGCATGAGCGTGAGTAAGGTGTGGGAGGTGCCACATGTGCGGGAGTGGTGGCTGCATGTGCGGGAGGGCACGCTCTGTACGTGCGGGGAAGGGCGCCGCACGTGTGGTCGGCCTGGGTTTGAATTTCTGTATTTTTTGTACCTTTAGGGGTCGAGTTGTATATCATTTTAGGGCTACACTTTTTCACTCTGAAGGTCATTTTTGCTCTCCCTTCTCTCTAGAAAACTTCCTCAAACATTAAAACTCATTGATATTGCAAATCCCTTGGATCTAGATTCATCATCCTCATCATCTCTCCCTCTCAAGCTTTGGAGATCAAAAGCTAGGGCTTTCTTGGTGTAGGAGAAATTGGAGAATCCTCATCTTGGATCTTAGGTTTCCTCTCCTCTCGACATCAAACTTTGAGGTAGGGTTTTCCTTTGAGTTATATATAAAATGAGTAATGTAATGGTTTAGTAATGTTGTTGAAACAACTTGAAACTTGAGAAATTTCCTTGAGACATGCAAAAATGGTTGCATTGCATTTTCATTCAATAAATAATTTGCATCTTGAAATCGAGTTTGGAGAACATTCACATTGTGAAAGGGTTATATATACATGTATACATCTATTGAAATGAGGACTAATGGAATTGTTAAAGGGGTAAATGCGTTGGTAAGTCCAGATAGGTGTAGACACCCCATTTTTGACCGCCTGTAGAGACTTGGGTACTACTGATGGCTTACTTAGTGATGCAGTCTATGCTATGCAAAGGTTCAATTTCTGCGGCAATGAGGGAGTCAAATCCAAACCTCACACCCCATTTTTGGACCAAAAAGATTTTAGATCTTAAACTCCTTTCTTTCAAAATATTTTGAAAAAGGTTTCTGCGATGTTCCAAGGCTCACATTTTGTCAAATATTGCGCTTTTCGGTAAACCGAGCAAGGGTAAAGTGGAAATGAATGAAAGAGAGATGAAATTATTGAAAAATCTTTCAAAACACCTTGTTTATGGGTTTTGATTTGAAGAAAAGAAGAGAAGAGGGAAGAGACCAAGTTGGAGAAGAAGATGGGTATGAATCGCTAAGGGAAAGTCGAGCAATCCTCGCTAAATCCGGCCTATCTGTCTATGCACTTGGAGTTAAGCTATGAGGTCACCACCATTGGAAAGAAGACTTCCGGGGCTTCATTTTTCATTCAAGAATCTCCTCAAACCGAGTCCGGATGGGAGAGATATGGTTGGTTGAAGATGGGCATCATTTCGGTTGGACCAAAACTGAGCAGCTTCACCAAAAGAGGCATAACTTTTTCACAGTTGGAATTTTTATGCAAGGCTTCCACCATTGGAAAACGTACTTCTGGGGCTTCAATTTGGATACAAGAATGACCTAAAAAGGGGTTCATATGAAGGAGTTATGCCCATTTAAAGTCAGGCCTGAAAAGTAGATTTTGTTGGCTGATCGGCCAAAAAAGTAGCAGATAAGTGGCAGATCGGCACAAAAGATGGCCGACCGGCCAAGAGTGACCCAAACTCAGTTTTTTTGAAGATATTTCATCTCCAGCTATTCCACACAACCTCTATCTGTCCCATACTTAGATATTTTCGACCAAAAGCTTTGCATTGCTATATATGAAGCCAAATATCTCATATTCAAGGACCAAGAACTTCCTAAGCAAGTTTGGGAGCCTCTCTCTCTAAAAAGTCCTCTCTCTCTAGAAATTTCAGACCAAAATCTCTGCCTCTCTCTCTAGTTTCCACTCTCTCTTGCTCTTTGTTGCATAGAAGTGCATAGAAGTAGAGAAACATACCTAGTTTGCCTATGCATCCTTGATCAAAGTTGCCTATTGTAGACGTCCCTGAACGTCCTGGAAGGGAAATCCCATTCTGTTCATATTGGGCTCACTACAGTTCGGACTCAAATTGTCACGGTCCTGTATCTAATCTCGCAGAGTGCAATGCAAGACCGATGAATCATCAAAGAGTCCAAATCTGGCAAATCGTTTTGGAAAACAGATTTTTTAGAAAGAAGTGTCAAACATGGACTGCTTTGCCAGATACAGAGTCGCCACCTAAAGATTTTATTTTGGGGGAATTTAGGAAACCCTGACTCGTTTGCCTAAGGCCACGTGTCCGTCATCACCAAAGTTGCCTCGGTTCGGGAACTTGTGTACGATTGGGGAATGTCAGCTATGAGCACCCCCGCTCGCCCAATCCGAAGATCGGCCTCTACTAACCATGATATCGAGTTTTGAAAACATTATGCGTTCTTAATCTGATTATTAGCCTAGAATTACTATGTGATGCGTGCAGCAAAACAAGTATAGACTGGGTCACCTGAACTGGAACAAAGCATTTCATGTTTGTTTTGAAAATGGCTTGGTACTCGCAAGTAGGCTAAAATGCAGGTTTTGCCACCCTCAAGTGGGCTTAGAAAAGATGGTTTTGCCACTATCTAGTGGGCTTAAAACTCATAATTAATACATTATTCCAATTCAGGCAATTCAACCTCCACCCATAGGCATTCAAGTAGCTGTATCACATAAGCAAGTAGCCTCATGCTAAGCATACTATCATGGCAACACTCACACGTATGCAAGATGCTAAAGCATAAAAGCTTACCTAGTACTCCAAGCCAAAACAGAAACTATGTTAGAAATTCATGCATGATCCTAACTTATACAGAAATGCCTAATGCAACACATACAGAATGCAACTAAGATAGGCTCGGCTATTCTAAGATGACATATGATGATGCTACAGCTAACACGTATTCAACTTGGAATTGAAATACAATGCAGTTAGTATGATGCGCCGAGCCCGATGCATGCAAGACAAATGTATGGATGCACGTATGTATAGCCTAAGGTATGCTAATTTAAATATGCCCTAATACTAACCATTGAAAGCAGGTAAGTAAAAGGGAGAAAGAAATGGGGTTGGAAGACACGCACACACGCACGCACACTTATTACACAATTGCCTTCGCTCGGAGGGTCCGAAATAATAATACAGACCGAATAATGAATTAACTATCCTAGCTAATTGATTATTACAAAACTTCTAATTAATTAACAAATTAATTACAAAAAACAGCCAAAATATGAAACTAAAGAGACCGCCGCAGCTCTGTCTCGGAATGCGTGGATGATGCATGCTTGACTCGCCTTGCTTGGAAACGCGGTACCATGCCACTGTTGCCTCTATTTACACTGCCTTACTCCTCTCAAAATTATGAAAGTTTCTAGGACCCTTCTGAATAACTCCCTGAGTGTTGTTGGATGCCACCGGCCATGATAGAGCATTACCGGCTATGAGAATGTGGCCATCGGCCAAAAATTTAACCACCGGCTGGACTTTGGTAGCCGGTTGGCACTGTAAGTGGCCGACTAGCCATTCCTTCCTACAGAACCCTGTTTTGACAGTAGCAGAGGACAGACAGTGCTTGGCATGGAAATTTCAAAGCAATGTGTGCATGGTCACTCTCCCAATCATGCTATGGACTCAAGGAAGTGTGGCCCTTGGTCCTCGGGCCACCAATCACGTATTTCGATACATGATGGCCAAAGACACCAAGCTTGCAAATCAATGTAAATGCATGCGACAAAACAAATGAATGCCTCATGCCCTATCATGTTGAGATCAAGGGCATCGGCGACCGAGGGTTGAGACGTGTTTCGTCACTTGGAGTACGAACACACCTCACCCCTCTTGCTTGGTTTAACAACCCAAACCTAGCAAAATGTAATGCATGTCATGGCTCAAACATGCGAAGTAGCTCAAGTATGACATATGGGACTAAGGTAATGAACATGCCAAATGCAATGTCCCAAACATGCAAGATGCAATGCCATGCAATCTATCATGCAAGCTAGGATATGAAATGCAACTAGCTAAACAATATGCAAATGTGCAAACATGATACAATGCAAGCATGATACCAAAGCAATGCAACACATCAAACATGCGATTATATACAAAGATGGACTTAAACTGAGATGGGAAGGCCTCAGCCCATCCCAAAACAGTGGCCAAGAATACTAAAATAATGGTGCCAATCATGCAAAATAAACATGCCAACCGAAGGGCCTAAGACTAAGGCATGAAAGGCAACTCCCAAGAACACTCAAAGGTGACAAAAATGGACATTAAGTACTCATTTTAAACTCTAAAAAGCATGTGAAGGATGATGCCAAAACATGCTAGGGAATGGTTGCGAGATAGAAGACATTCAAGGCCACAAAGAAAGCATTACTCAACACCTACCCCAAGCAAACATGGCATGGATTTTTCAATGCAAAACAGAGTTTCATCATACAAAAATGAGCCCCAAAAACCTCTGATATGGCAGCCCAAAGCCTCAAACACATTGGCATGCACAAAAGCACCAAACACGGAGTATAAGACCACATCTCTTCAAGGCATTGAAAGGGTAACAAATGCAAGTATGTAAGCATAAAACATGAACTGAAATGGCATAATAAGTGACTCCAAATCACTGAAATAGCCTAACTAAAGCATGCTAATGACTTACATACCAAGGTTCACAAGCCAAAATGCATGGGGGCTATACAAATCATGGCAAGCATGGCCAAATCAGTACCCAACAGACCTTAAGCATGGTAAAATAATGCTAAAACCTTCTTGGAACCAAACCAAAATCATGCTAGAATGTCATCTCATAACATAATACATATTAGACCAAAACATGAGATTATAAGGCAAGCATATAATGCATGAGATGGACCATTAATCCAACCAAAAATAGTGATATAATATGACCAAATAAGATCCAAAAACCTCTAAAATGGAGCCAAAAATAACTAAGCATGCATGCTACCCTTGTGAGCCAAAAAAAATAAACAAATGAGAGACCAGGGGAGAGGGGTGTCCCTCCCTTATGCAAGACTTCAAGACCCCTTCACCACGATTGAAAATCCACTGGATTTCGGTAGTGAGAAGGCCAATACACAAAAGGTTCCAAAGCTCAACAAAAGAAGGCACAAAAGGAACCAAACAAGGCCTAAGACGGAGAGGTCGACCACAAACACAAAAGAGACCTTAATGAAAGATCTTAAGCATGCAAATACAAGACTTTTTTCAGTTATACACAAAGCTTAAATCAGTATGCAAGATAGGTTAAAAACTAGTGCAAGAATGGGGAATATAAAGCAACTATACTCACCCTTGAAGAACACTTGAAGAACAGTGAATCCAGCCCCTTTTTTCTAATCAAAACCAACCCAAAACCTCCAAGAACAATCTCTCAACACCTCAAAAACCGATGTATGGTGTAATACTATGTGTCCTAGTGCAAAACTAAGAACAAAATACACTTTTGAACTCTCAAACACACACAAATGAAGAGAGAGAGGGAGATCTAGAGAGAGAGTGATTTATATATCAGATATATATGTATTATCTTTGGTTTTGATGAACCGCTTCAAAGGAAGAGGAAGGTCCTCTTATATAGAGCAAGATGAAGGCTTGAAGCTTCTAAGGGAAGCTAAACAAAAGGGTCAATGGGGTCAAGCTTCTCAAGGAAGCTAACCCAAATGTCCAAGCTTCTTGAGGAAGCTAAGACAAAGGGTTAAGCTTCCTCAAGACGCTTGAGCAAAAGGTCCAAGCTTCTTGAGGAAGCTAGGACCAAAAGGGTGCAAAGGGTGCAATTCCTCCATACAG
>NW_021025001.1:4716761-4767644 GCF_004153795.1 Camellia sinensis | reverse complement strand
CAGTTGGCTAGGCTTCTGTTGGCTTAGGTTGGTGGGGGCTATATAAAGAAGGGGACCCTCGTGGGGTCTAGGTACGCAATTTATGCTTTATTAGTGGTTTAGCACTTATTGATTATCTTTGGGACTTATGACGTGGATTCGGGTGCACCCGGGTGCAACCCCGGAGCTTCTCTTTTGTTGCGGTTGTAAAGCATCTGTATTTTGCGGTGCCTCTCCAACTAATCAAGGGGGCAGTTGTTAGAAATCATCACTACATAGCTAATATTACAATTCGATTGACTAATAATTTGATTTACTACAATTCAAGAGCTAAAATTATTACACATATTCTATTAAGGTTTGAATTATACCGGTCACTATAGTTTGGGGGGTTGTATCTTTGGTCTCTGATTTCAATATTGGCATTTGCCTAAATTTGATTCTTGTTCCAATTAAGGATATTAATACATTGCTTAATTTTAAGGGCAATTTGTAATTGATAAATATAATATATATTTGACCAAAATACAAAAATAAATATCAAAAAAATATTTTTAAATTTTTAAAAATTATTTCTACCTACTAAAGATAAAATTTTGTAATTGATAAATCTTTAGACATTTATTTATTTATTTTTACCAAATTAATTTTTATTATGTGTCTGGATGATAATTATGTAATGGATGGTTATTTTTATTTTCATTAAATTAGTTTCAATTTTTTCAAAAGTCAAATATGATGACAAATTTGATATCATTATTAAACCAATCTATTAAATCAAAAAAATTAAAAATTAAAAATATTTCATATATTAAATATATCGATTACACATTAAAATCCTAACAACCACTCATTACATGATTATTACCAAATACATAATAAAAATTAATTTGGTAAAAATAAATAAATAAATGTCTAAAGATTTATCAATTACAAAATTTTATCTTTAGTAGGTAGAAATAATTTTTAAAAATTTAAAAATATTTTTTTGATATTTATTTTTGTCAAATATAATTTATATTTTATCAAATTGAGGATTTTACTCTTAAAATTAAGCAATGATATTTTCAGTTGTTCTTATTAGGAACAAGATTCAAAATTCAAAGTCAAATATGTCACAATTAAAAAGTTAAGGACCAAAGCGACATAAGACCCAAACTATAGGGACTGTTAGTGTAATTTGCCCTACTATTTAAACATTATATAATAGGCCATGGGAATCGAAAAGTTGCACATGCATGAACAAGAATTTTTGTCCAAAAACTCCTCTGCTTTGCCGCCACAACTGTTTTGTTTGCAGTCAGAAAAATAATATGTTTCACCTTAGCATCTGCTCTGTTCTGCCATAAAAATGGTACTGTAGCTCACTTTTTGTGCTCCTTTCGCATACGATAGCTCTATAGTTTGGACTCCCGTGGTTCTGAATCTGATCTCACAAGTGCAATGTGAAATAGATAAATACAAAAGAGTCAAAATCCGGTAAATCTTTTGAAAAATCAATTTTGAATAATTAATTAGTCTGAAAGTCGCCTTGTGCTTGCCAACATGAACGCCTAACGGTGAAGAGAATCCCCAGGACAATGTAGAATACCATGCACAATTCTGAACATATTTTTGCCAGTTTTGTAGAAGAAACAGCTGAAGAAGTAGCTTAAACTTTTGAGATCATGAAGGACTTTGTGTCGATAAGTTAGAATTCACTTAAACCATTCGGGGGATTCTTCTCAATACTGGAGCTTATTAACAAAATCTCATTCAAAAAACAATTTCGAAGTTTTCCCATTTGCAAAAGATTACACATGCATTCCTGTAGGCACAACAAATTGATCAAAAACTTGACTCTCACTTTTTTATAAAGATGAAGACTTGAGGATACACGAGAGCAACTCAAAGAAAAAGACTTAACTGACGCAACAACACAAGAAAAGACAAAGAAAATAAAACTCATAACACAACTATTTACAGAACACAACTCAAAACCAAATAAGCATTTTTGAGACAAAGGGGTTTTCCCTTTTCCAAGTCCATCTGTAGAATTTCAAAAACAACTTCAAGTAGCCCATGGGAAGGTCCAGACCTGTTTTCAATTCAGCAATACTAACATCCATACCTAGAAGGATCAATTTCCGACTTTCAAATTGGGTCTCACAGATTAAACCTCACAATCACGTTGTCCCCACATATCTTCTTAACCGATTTTTTTTTTTTCACACCATGTCTCTAGTTCAGAAGGTCCTTTCCAAGTGCTTTCGACAATTTCCCTAGCTGAGACTGAGGCTCATCATTCCAACCACCAATGTTGGCATCTGTAGAGAGCCTAATGCTTCATCAAGCTTGAACTCACCAAGATCGAGTAAACTTTCTATCTCTTCCAAGATTTTGTTCCTTTTGTTCAGATCGAAATCAGAAGATTCAGGAACGAACACAATGGGTTTGGGCTCATTGGCGGGTATGATGTGTTGGCTAGGGTAATGGTTGATTGTTGGCAAGCTATGGGTGGGTTTCATGTTATGGAGTGGCAATCTATTGCGGTTAGGGAGAGGCTTATTGACAGCTTTGGGAGTTTCAGGTGGGGTGATGACCTTATTGTTAATCAAGTCTTGAATTTCATGGCGAAGGCGAAGGCGAAGGTGAAGGTGAAGGTAAAAACTGATTTGTTACCCAAAAGCTAAGATGGGGGGGGGGTGAATTAGGTTTTTACAATTAAAATTAATAATACCATAATAAAAATTATGACTAGCACAATAGATAAATATAATTAATGAAATAAAAATAATTAAAACAAGTGTTTTAACAACTATGCCAATTAATGATTTTAGCACAGTAAAAATATGAAATATAACTATGGCAATTTAAAACAAAATAAAGAGATAAGTGAGAGAGAGGCAAACAAATTTATAGTGGTTCAGCTTCAACTCGGCCTACGTCCACTCCTCAAACTTCACTTGAGATTTTCTACTATCTTCTAGCTTCACAGGGGTGCTAGCAACTTCTTTACAAATGGAGTAATCCTCCATGGATTTTACACAGACTTCACAAGTCCAAACCCTTGCAAATCTTAGGTGATTCACAATCACTCTCAGGATTTCAAGAACACAGTGTTTACAACATTTTACAAGATGAAATAGTGTTTTTGCTTTCAAAGAAAGCTTACAATAAATATTTCTCAATGATAGATGTATAAAATGAAATTTTGATTTTTTTGTAAATCTCACACAGGAAAGATGGGCTTAAAGCTATAAGGCTCGGTGTATAATTTCCGAGAATAGATGTGAGTGCTTATAGATCGAAGAATATTTTCAAGTTTTTTGTAACTTGTTTACATTAGATGCTTTGGAATATATAATGAAAATTATAGTTGTTTATAGCCGTTGTATTCATTTGAATTTATAGCCGTCTATAGCCGTTGTAGTCATTTGAATTTATAGCCGTTGTACTTCCATCATTATCAATTTGAATATCTTTTATTCCATCATTACAAATTTGAATATCTTTCACTTGAACCTTTTGAACTTTTGAACCTTATAGCTGTTTATAGCCGTTGTACTTCCATCATTACTAATTTGAATATCTTCCACTTGAACCTTTATAGCCGTTGTACTTCCATCATTACTAATTTGAATATCTTTCACTTGAACCTTTTGGCCTGCCGCTGTGCTAGGCTGTTTGAACCTTTGTTTTGGGCTATTTCAACTCCTGATTTAATCAAATATTAAATACATTCTAACAACATTTAGATTTTTCTCTTTCAAATAAATCATCAAAATAAATTTTGAATTCTATTTTCTCTTTCAAATAAATTGAAGCATAATTAAATAAATAATCAAAATAAATAAGTCTAACAAAAGCAATAGCAACGGCCAGTATAGTGACCGTATTGCTGATGGAATATGCAATATTGGGTAGAGTCGTGTTTAGGTGGGAGAGGATTAAGGAGTGGTCGAGGATTGGGCGGTTTGAGATACCCTTTCTCTATCAGTACCTTCAATGCACAGGTTAGGCTCATATGGAGATGGGCGAAGGTTCGTTTTTGGGAAGAGGAAGCACTAGTTTTGGAAATATTGGCAAATGGGTTGGCGGGTGTTGGTTGGGTATTCATGGGCTTGGGACTGGAATCAGGATGGATGTTTCTGGTAAAGTGTCCCTTTTCACGGCTTACCCTCTTATTCAAAATGCTCTCAAATTGAGCGATAAAAGTGTCATCCACAGTCTTCACAACAATTGCGAGCACTTGTTGTTTATTCAACCCTCTGATCTTCAAAGTCTCAATAGCCCACCGAAGATGTGCATAGGGATCAATACTTGTCCCGACCTTGTTCCTGTCACTTGCTTTTGCTTGGCCAAGAGATTGGGTGGCTATATCGAAGTGAGGCCCATTTGTTGTTGATTTGTCATCACCCAGACTTGAGATAGTTTCGGGTTGGCCCTTTTCAACTACAGCTCGCCCTAAGATTAGGAAGCTTTTTGACGGGATTGAAACCCCAAATGTTAAATCTGCCACCATTTCTTGAAGGCCTTCAATCATTCCTAATATCTCAGTAGTAGTGGGTTTGGCTATTTGGTGCTTTTGGTGTACCTGAACCAGATTGGGTGCATCCATCATGTACAAATTAGTACTTTCAACAATGAACACCTTTGGCTTGGGCAGATGGATTGGAGTGATGTATATGCTGGGGTTGAAGGTAGATGGGAGCGTGTAGATGAGGTTAGGCTGAGGAGAAGGTACTTGGTCATAGATGGGAAATGGGTTGGTGGTAACATTGGATTTTTGACGTTATCGTCTGGATGTTGATGAGATTCTGAACCTCATGACGAAGGCAGTAGCAACGATTGGTGCTATGACCGCGTTGCTAATGGTACGTACAGTATTTGGTGGGGTTATGTCTAGTAGGGAGTAGGTCAGGAAGAGGTTAGGGATAAAGGGGTTTGAGATACACTCTTTCCATCAGGACTTTTAGTGCGCTAGTTAAGCTCATAAGGAGGGGGATGAAAGTTTTGCCTTAAGTTTGGGTTGGGCTGGCTATTTGTGGGTTGGTATTGGCAAAAAGGTCGGCAGTTTTGGGATTGGTAGCAATGGTATGAGTTCAATGGGTTTGGGAATAGTGCTACTGCTAGCATCGGTATTCCTGGAAAACACCCTCCATGCTGGTTCGCTTGTTCTGGGAATAATCCCTTTGTTAAATGCGTTCTCAATCTGAACGCCAAATTCATGCAAATTTTTGAAAGTGAATAGTGGAGCGACTATTAACTTCTGTAACATATCAGGCCCAAGGTTCTGCACCACTATCCGGACTTGATCCCTCTCAGAAGGTCGATCTGTCATTTGTGCTGCCTTTGCTCTTTATCTTGCAACAAATTCCACAAGAGGTTCTTTAGGACTCTGGCGGATTGCTTTAAGCTCTTGGGTGGTCACTTCCATTTGGGTATTGTAAGAATACTGATTGACAAACGCCTCTACCAACTCTTCCCAATTCTGCTTCACTTTATCCTCCAACTTGGCATACCAAGTGGCTGCTACACCCGACAGGGTTCTTTCATACAGAGAGAGTTTCTAAGGCTTAGTTAGACTCATCGGTTTCAAGACATCCAAGAAAAGCCGGATATATACCATAGGATCTCTAAACCCGTCAAAACGATCAATGTGTGGCATTTTGAATCTGTTTGGGAGCCTTACGGCAGCCTCAATGTACCCATCCTTAATGTCGGGAATGGAGTTAATGCCCTATGCCCTTTTAAATTGCTTCTCAAGGTTATCAATTTTTAACAAGATCGAGTCGAGCTCATTAATATCAAGGGGGAAAAGCCCTTCATTAGGCTGCACCAGGGGTTTGAAACTCGAGGTTGAGCTAACCTTTCTTGAGGATTTGGACCTTGCAAATCTTCAGCTAGCGGATGTGGGTCAAAGTTCGGCCGGGTGCCCGGGATTGGATGTGTGGTAGATGCCCCAGATGGGCGTTGCATTTTAACAATAGTCTCATCCTACATGGTAATTCCCTAGCTTAGGGCCGTTATCATGGCAACTTTTCTGGACTCTGAGCCATCACAAGTCTACTGAGTTAGCAATTAGGGAAATGAATGGGTGTAAATTGAGAGCTGACTAACAAGGATTTCGACCCGATTATACTTGATGTATTTGAACTGGATTAGTCTAGATAGGTTTGACTAGATTGGGCTTTTTAGTATTGGTCTTTTCTAAGTTAGCCTTTGGGAATCAGATGAACTGGACTTTTGCTTAGTGGGTTTTTTTTTCTAGGATTGGATTAACTGGGCCTTTACTGAGTTTGAGTTTTTTTCTGGGATTGGATGAACTGGGCCTTTACTGAGTTGGGTACAGCTCATTCTTTCGCTCAGACAAACCTAGCATTAAAAACAAATGCCCCATCAGATCAAGGTATCGGGTATGCTAGTTAAAATAAAGTAAGATACAACTTTTGGCCCAGGTTCTGGTTCTGGTATGTTTCCACCATATCAAACACAAACCCCTGATTCTGATATGACCTTCAAGGTTTGAAAGGAACCTCCTGAAGAGTAAGACTCTCCAAGGATTACATCACACATTGCCAAAGGTTTTACATTTTGCACAAAAGCATTCAAAACACCCTTATAAAAGGTTAAGGTTTCCATGTCCTAGCTTTGGAGTGATCTACAGTTCCACTATTTAAACAAGTGGTATCACATCATCCTGCATAGGGCGAGCATCTTGTCCTATGTTGACTGGTCGCTAGAGCTCACTACATATACTAGGCCGATTGGTCCAAAAGGGTGTCTCTGCAAGATTACCTAATATACCTCTCACACCTAACACCGAGAAGTAAAAGAAGGATCAAGCGGTATAGTGGTAATCCAGATCCGAGGGTTGCGTTTCCAACATGGCAGAGCCTATGACCGGCCAGCATTTTGGCAAACTTTTAGGCAAGCCTCTAGCAAGCCCTCCAAGAATAGCAGATGAAAAACACAGTGACGTAAAACACCGATGCAAATGAAATGCAAAGAACATATAAGTGTAGATAAAATTTCACATCATGAATTTCAAGTCAAGTTCTCTAAATCCCCAGCAGAGTCGTCAGAAACTGTAGCTTGCTTTTCATGCTCCTTTCGGATACGATAGCCCTATAGTTCGGACTCTTGTGGTTTTGAATCTGATCTCACAAGTGCAATGTAAAATAGATAAACACAAAAGAGTCAAAATCTGGCAAATCTTTTGAAAAATCGATTTTGAATCAAAAATGTCAAAAATGGACTGCTTTGCCATATTACAGAGTCGCCACCTAAATATTTTTAAAAAATTTAGAAAACCTGAGACTCGTGCCAAAGGCTACTTATCCGTCATCACCAAAGTGTCTCAACTCGGGAACTTAGGTACGAGAGGGGAAGGTCATGAATTGAGCACCCCACTCACCCGATCAAAGATCGGCCTCTATTAATCATGATATGATTTTTATTTACATTATATGCTCTTCTTCCGATTATTAGGCTAACTTACTATTTGTTGCACACAAGTATAGACTAATTTGCAAAAGTTAGAACACTTTGATTTTATGTTTGTTTAAAAATTGTTTCGAATATACACTACTTAAAAAAGTGATCACATATGTATATTACTCAAATCGTCTCAATTTAAGCAATTAGCCTTTATCCATAGGCATTCATACAAGTATATCATTTAAGCATTTAGCCTCAGGATATCATGCTTGGCATGGCTATAATCATACGCATGCGATATGCTAAAGCAATAAGTGCTCACCTCGTACTCCAAGGCAAAGGAAACAAAAGAGTTAGAAAAAATACATGATCTTAACTAATGCAATATAACTAATGCAACACAAACAATTATGACTAATGGGCCTGGCTACTAACATGGTATTTGAAGCAATTTGATAGCATGCGGTCCAAGTACATATTCAATGACTAATGGGCCTGGCTACTAACATGGTATTTGAAGCAATTTGATAGCATGCGGTCCAAGTACATATTCAATGAGTTAAGCAATAACAATACTTTGTTAGAATGATGAACCGAGCTTTGATGCGTGCAAGACATGTAGATGCAAACCATGAAAAATGTTAAGAAAACATGATGCTCTAAACTATCCATCATAAGCGGGGTAAATAAAAGGGAGAAAGATGTGGGGTTGAAAGACATATACCATATTACATATTTGCCCTCGCACAAGAGGGTTTGAATAAAAGTCCTAACTAATTACTATGAATTAACTAGCTATTACAATACCCAAAATAAATTAACTACACTAACTAATTATTACAATACCACAAATTAATTAATTATTCTAACTAATTAATTAACTATTACAACACAAAAAAACAACTAGCTATTCTAACTAATTAATAGAAATTAACTAATTAAACTAACTAATTAGTTACATTGCAGAATTAATTAACTAAGTAATTAATTACAAGTTCATTACTTTACGTACTATATACTACTATTAAACATAATTTTAACGGGCCCCGAAAGACGAGGGATGGCTTATGCATGCGCGTGGATTTCTACCTAAAAATGCTATCTGTTCTGTTGCCATAATGTTTCTGCTGCACAGTCAGAAAATTGCACTGTTTTTTCACCTTAGTCTCTGCTCTGTTCTGCAGGAAAAAGGACACTATCTGGCTAAAAAAGGTTGCCGGCCAGCTAGAAGAAGTGGATGGCCGTACAGTAAAGGTGGCCGGCCGACCACTAATGTTTAGTACTGCCCTGCTGCAACAGACATGGACCAGAGCACAAACAGAGTATTTTCAGAAAATGTTTGTCTACCTTGCCTCTCTTTATCATCAAACAAATCAAAGAAGGAGTAGGCTCGACTCGCAAACCATCAATCGGCGCAAAATGATTGCGTGATGATCTATGAATCAAGGGACAAGGTTTCAATAAATGATAATGAAAGACCAACAAAACCACATTCCTATCATGGAATTGATCAAGGGAAGTGGTTGACCTTAAATCTTGAGCCATTTGCATCATAAAGAGTATGAAATGCTTCAAGACTCAATGGGTTCAATTAATGTCTGATTGAACCCCAAACTTGATTTTATTATCTTGTTCCACTTTTACTCCAATTTTATTACCTCTTTTAATTTCTTTTCCATTCCTTAGTCATTTTAGTCCAAAAATGATATTTAAGTCCACTAAATGGAGAAGAGTGTCAAACAAGAAGTTGTTTTGGGCATGAGAGAGAGGTAATGCCCTAGTAATAAACCTCTAAAGAGATTAAATCATTTAGCATTGAAAGGTCTCTTTCTCAAGCTTAAACAACACTTGGTTGAAACAACTTTCAAAGAAATAAAAAGCCAAGAAATGAGGAAGGTTGCAGAGGTGATTAAATGTGAACACAAGTATGAAAAACACAAAATATATGCTATCAACTCAAATAAGTTGGTGGCTAAGGCCTAAACCATCAAACCTATGAGAACAACTACACTACAAGCATGCTATACAAAGCAAAAATGAAATGAACAACCTAAAACAATTCTAAAATAGCTCAAAACAGTGCTGGAATTCTAAGAGAAAAGCTTGAAAAAGTTTGCTAAAATAATGGAGAATTTGAGCTAGTAAACAAGCATAAGGAGGGGTGGCAAACCTCTCCACTTTTGGGACTTCAAAACCACATTTTTAGCCTCTAAAAAACTTTGGAAAACAATGGTGAAAAGTTGGAAGAAAGTTGAGAAAGAAATGGGAAACACAAGGGCAAAAATTTAGAGAACAAGGTACAAGGAAGGGCGGTTAACCCCTTCACCTTTGATAGCTTTAAGCCACAAGTTTTAGCCCATAAAAATAGTCCAAAAATAACAAGAAAAGATAAAAGAGAAGTAGTGTAGAGATGCTCAAAATTATACCTCTTAAAGCAAGGTAACCCTTTTGTTCACAAACCACAAAGCTTACACTCTCAAGGGCTGAGATTTGAGATCAAAAACCTCAGCAAGAAGAACTAAATTTTTGGTTTAAGAAGTGTAAAGAGAGAGTATGTAGGTTGCAAGATAAAGAGAAAGAGAGTGTTATGCAAGTATTAGGGTTTTTGGAATTTTTTCTAACCTCAAAACCAAGAGGGAAGGCCATCTATATATAGAAACACAGCCTCTCAGGTCGGAAATATCTGTATATAGACAGCTAGTGCAATGTATGTACCTGTGGGAACAGCTGGCAACAAATATCTGTAAAAATCTATTTTGACACAAGTGGCCGATCGTACACTTTTAGTGGATGGTCGTACGCTTCTTTTGGTCAGCCGTACGCTTCTTTTGGTCGGCCGTACACTTGTGGGGACACTTGGCCGGCCAATCCACTCAAAATGGCCTAATTTTTCACAACTGGCCCGCTATATACTATTAGTGGCCGGCCGTACACAAAAATATACTTCCAGACCCGATTTCAAATAGGCATATCTCTCTTATCTAGACTTGGTTTTAGGTGATTCTTGAGTCTAAATTGAAGCCCCAGAAGTCTACTTTCCAATGGTGGTGGCCTCATATTTAAATTCTAAGTGTGCGAAGAGATATGCCTATAGGCTATTCATTTTTTCTCAACAGATTGATGCCCAACCTCTTTCCCGACTAGTTTTCTTCCCTCTCCTCCTATTTCCTCGAACTCCAAACTTATAAATAATATGTTTTTAAAGATTTTTCAAAGAGTTTCCCTTCCTTCCATTTATTTCCACTTTGTGCTTACTCGGTTTACCAAAAGTGCAATATTTTAAACGAAATGCAAGTCTCGGAACATTGTAAAAAAATTTGGAAAAATATTTTTAAAAAGAGGGTTTTAAGGTCTAAAATATTTTTGGTAAAAAATGGGGTGTAAGGTTGGGATTTAGAAGCTCTTCTTGTTGAAGAAATTGAATGTTTGTACATCATAACTTTCATCATCGAGTGATTATCCTAAGGCGCCCAAGTCTTAAGAGCGATCAAAAATTGGGTGTCTACAGTTGCCCCTCTTTGACAGAGCTCAGAGTCATCAATTGACGTGAGTGAATATCAAAGCCCGAAAACGACCTATTTTGACAAGGTTGTAAGACTTAGGCAAACAAACAAGATACAGATGCAGTTGGTTGAATCCGAGGGTTGCCTACGTATCCCATTGCAAGGAATCAAACTAGCATAGTTCAAGGGCAGGATCTAAAATGATATACAATGCAATGCAATAATATAATCAAACCACAAGTAGTGCTTGCCACACAAATACCATAATGGATGCAAATCAAACTACGTTTTATATAGAAAAGAAGTGGGCACAATCCAAACCACGCCTAACATAGGCTAAGCACCTATATCCTCAATACTAGCCTCAGCACAACATGGATGTTTACACATAACAGAACCGTGTTTCAACGTGAAATGGGTGCGGGCACATACAAAACTATGTTTTTCGCAGAAAGAATACAAGTAATTGGGTGGTATGATATAAGTGAGGAATGATCTACTAGGAAAAGATGATGATCCTAAATGCTGAATGCAACAAGACAAAAGTACGATGCAATGGATACAATGGATGAAGTGAATAATAGACGCAAACTGAACCACATCTTACCTAGAAAAGGTATAGACACAAAACAAATCACGTCTCACACAGAAAAGGTGTTGACACCCTCAATACTAGCCTTAGCGCAGCATGGGTACATACACATGACAGAACTATGTTTCAATGAGGAAAATGTATGGGCCCATGCCGGACTAAGCTTAACATAGAAATGATGCAAGCAATAAAATGGATAATGCAATAGATGGATAATAAATTCTATATGCAATGTGATAGAAGTACTAGATGTAGTGTAATAGGAAGTAGCACTTTTAGAAAGTACCTTACAGGGGTAATCGGCGATGACTCACCTTATGCTGCTGGGGATTTTCCTCTTCTTCTTGGTTTTAAGACTTCTTCCTACATCTTGCGCTTCTAAACCATGGGTACTACTTTTCTCCGTGGCTACATTTGCAACTTTTTCTATTCTTCAACAGGGTGACAAACTAGGTTGGTTCAGTATCCAAAATTGAGGCACTTGCAAGCTACCTCAACCTATGAGATTGTCATACAGATTTCAAGCTGATGATACACCCTTGGGTATTTAAACCAGACTTTAGTCTCGAAAATTCTAAACCTTTACGTTCTAGGCCTTGACCATTCGAACTCTAGTTTCAACCGCCTCAGTTGATCTCCTAGGAACTCACTACAAATACAGTCAGGTGGCTATACCAGACCGATAGAAGTTGTTCGGGCACGACAAACACCAGAGGAATTTCACCTTTAGAGGATTTAAGGTCTTCTAGACCCAGTGAGAACAAGACAGTGCAGGTGAGTTGCACGAAACAGTGCGAGGTGAATGAATGCAAAAAACAGTGCTACATGGGTGCACAAGACAGTGCGATACAAGGTGAATGCACAAAACAGTGCTATATGGGTGCACAAGACAGTGCGATGCAAGGTGAAATGCACAAGATAGTGTGATGTAAGGTGCACAAAACAGTGCGACACAAGGTGCGCAAAATAGTGCGAGACAGGGTAGAATACACAAGATAGTGCGAGACAAAGTGCACAGGACAATGCGATGCAGGGTGCACAAAACAGTGCCATACAAAGGGTAATGAACAGTATGTAAAGTAGCGCATCATGTACCTTATGAAATGTAGGGCAACTTGCCATAATTTATTGAAATGTAATTGAAAAACACTACCAAAGGTAACTCCATGCACAGAACAAAGTCAATGGTAAAAGTAACCAACTAGGCAATTCAAATCAACCAGGGTGTATGAGCATGCATGCATAATCCAAAGCACAGGTATTAAGCAGAGGGAAAATGGCAATCCCAAGAAAGTTTTAAAAATGGTTGGAGACAACTTTCGAAATTTGAATCATATTAGAATCATCATGAAGGTAAACTACCCTAATCTAGGGAAAAGTGCTCAACAAATGGCTCTGATCAGATGGAGAGAAAGGTTGGGTTCATGCCCCTTGTTCAATTGATGACTCGATCAGGTGCACTAAAAATTGCTCCTAGTGTCCAGTCCGAAACTCGTCTGCAGCTTGAGATGAGTCTGACCCGTTTAATTCCGTTTGGGTTCTGGTCTGAACCCAACCCGAGCTCCTAGGCTTGGGCTTGGGCCATTATTTTGAAATTCGGCCTGTGGGCCCAGCCTATTGGCCCGCTTAAGGCCTACTCAAGGCCTGACCCAATGTTCGGCCCGCCCGAGGCACAGTATAGTTTTTAGTGAAAAATAATAAAATTTTAGTAGAAAATTTTTTTTTAAAAAATGGTCGGGCCTACTCGAGTCCGAGACCAGGCCCAGGCCTAAGCCCATCGGACTGGCTCGAGGCCCGAATACCCCTGGGCCTAGGGTTGGGCTTGGGCCTAATTTTTTAGCCCAGGGAACAGCCCGGCTCGAATTTTGGCAGGACCCTGCGAGGCCTGACATGGGCCAAGTCGGGCCAGATTTACACTCTTATCTCCATGGTTGAAAATAAGCTTTGTGGAACAGAGTAATAAGTGTTGTATAAAAGTAATGTTTAAATAAAATTGAATAGATTCAGATTTATTAAAATGGATTACAAAATAGGAAATAAAATAACTATTAAAATTGAAAATTACAACTTGCATGAAGAATAAAAAATAATATAAAGCAAATAAAATTTTGAAAAGAAATACAACAAAAGAAAATAGTAAAGAAAGCAAATCGAAACCTGTGTATCATAATTTTCTTAAAACAGAGTTTGCCGTCTCACCCATGATTGTTGGAGAAATGTCGACGTTTGTCTTCCAAGATATGACGGTGGTTCACAGCTATAGCAGGAGTACCTTCTGAGTAGCACCGGCGAACAAGGACACTGGCAGAACTATTTCACCCTAGAAGAATATTTTTTGGTAGACTGACACAATGACAAGAGGGCAAGGAAATTTCTGAAAAGAAAACCAAGAGGTCTCAATTTATGCACATGGGAGGAGAAAAGAGGAGCCTCAGTCATGAAGGCAAAGCAACCAATACAAAATTCAATTATGCAATCATTAATATAGAGGTTACAAGCTCTTTATATATACATGTGTATATTTGCAGGCACCATCTGACATAGTTATAAAAAGATTAGGTTCATGGGCCACTAACCTGGCCCAAACCCAAACTTAATCCAATCTATCAAGCCTCAAGTCTAAGCCCAAGCCCAAATTCTGATACGAACTTGAACCTGACCTGGTCTGGGCAGTAGCATGCATGTTTCATTTTTTGCATAACCAACTTGCACTATAGTCTTAGACCAAGCCCATATTTGAAGCATCAATAACTCCCTTTCTTTAGAAAATTTGAATGCCCCAAAGGGCTCACACCTGATCGGTTGTTTTTCAATCAAAAATAAAAGAACTAAATAAAGCACTAATTCAGTAGAACAATGACTTATCCAAGTATCGTATCACGAGGACTTTGGGATGAGTTGTATCAATTCAAGTGGTAATTTCTAATTTAATTTGAAAAGTAGAGGATGATTTGACATTTACTAATGAGAATTTAAATTAAAACTAAAATAATTGCTTAAAGAAAGAGAATAATTTGAATATGGAGAGAGACTTAGGATTTTGAATCCATTACTAATCTCATATCATGTATTTAAAATATTCAATTCTACTAAATCAATGGCCCAGATAATAATGATGTATTATGACTACAAACCCCAATATCATTGTCAAGAAGATGAGTATATTCAAAACGTAGGCATGAATCATGTTTGGTCGACATGAATCGTCTACAATAAACTAAGGTTGCAGCACGATTCGTCTCCCTTAAGCATGACTCGTCTCATGATTTGTATATAAAAGAAAGTAAAACAGTTGTATGATCATGCATTTTCAATCACAGAAATCGAACACATAAATCGAATGAAAAGATTATTTCAATAAAAGATCTAAAAATGATCATACAACGATTATCCAATTCAAAAGAAAAGCTAATATTAAAATATAAAATTACATGATGCACGATTAGATTTCCATCTCAATCCTAAGAAGAAAGCTTAGCGGTTCATAGAGAGGTTGAACACTTCGAATGTTGAAAAGAACGCCGTGGATTGATGATTGTTCTTCTTCTCTAGCTTCTAGCCATCTTCTCTAGGGTTTTAGATGCCAAAACAGGTGCCCAAAATATCTTTTTATACCCTGCAGTCAATTTTGAGTCAAAAACACGTGCACAAAGATCGAGGCAAATTCGCTTGTGAGGATTCACTTAGGGGCAAAATTTGGTCAGGGAAATCCGCTCGTGCAGATTTGTGAATTTCGCTTGTCCGAATTCACTCAGTCATAGATTTTCAATCTTTTTGCATTCCTATTGTCTCCGTAGTGATTAACCTGAAGAGGAAGAAAAATACTTTATTATATCAAATATCATAAGCTTAAAACAGTAAAAACATAAGATAGGGAGCCTCAAAGTGTAACATTTTGACTCAAATCAACACCCTTAAACAAAAGTAGGGATTTAAATATTCATCAATGCTATCCTCCATAATCAATGTGGGATTGGTGATTACACACCTTCCCTAATACCTCATTCATAAGGCCAACTTTATGAGACAATTTCTTATTCAATTTTCAATAATTTTTGGTCATTCTTTTTATAATGTAAAGATCTCATTACAAAGAATTTAGACTCACTTAGACCCACTTGGACCCACCTTAATTGACAATTGGGACTGACTCTAATTTTGCATTAAAGCCACCAAAAATCATTATTTTCAACAATAAGTTGTTAAGTGATAACTTAATGTGGTAACCAACTAGATATAGTCTAGTTGGCCACTATGACTATCCTAAGGGTTTAGTCCCAAGAAGGAATGGAATTAGGAGATGGGGTGGCTAACTCCCATAAGTGCTAATTTAACATCCAACAACTGACTTTCGTCGATCAAAAAAAAAAAAAAACTATAGAAAAGAGTTTGATATCCTTTTTGGTAGTTAAACTACAACAAAGAAGAGTTTTAAAGACCAAATGTTTTGGTTTCTAAAAGTGAAAATTTTGTTGCAAGAGACATTTAGGGACTAATTTCTATCATCATGAGGATAGTCGCTAAAATGTAGTCTCGAAAAGTCCAAAACAAGGCTTTTAGCGATAAAATTTTAAAAATGTCACTAATAAATTGATTTTTAGGGACAAAATAATTTGGTTTCGAAATGGTTTATTTTTTGAGACAAAATGGTTAATTTGGTTTCATCCACAGGCATTCATACATTTAATCATATAAGCAGATAGCCTCATGGCTAGCATGCTAAACATGGCAACACTTACACTCATGCAAGGATGCTACAGCGTAAACACTTACTGTGTACTCCGAGCCAAAACAAAAGCTAGTTAGAAATATGCATGATCGTAACTATGTTAAAATGCCTAATGCAACGCATGCAATGATGCAACTAAATAGGCTCGGCTATCTAAGATGGCATATGAATGCAACAATTTGATATATGTATTCAAGAAAGTATTGAATTACGATGCAGTTTGAATGATGCGCTGAGCCTCGATGCATGCAATACAAATGAATGATGCAAACATGCATAGCATAAGGTATGCTAATCAAAATATGCCCTAATCTAACCATCGAAAAAGGTTAAATAAAAGGGAGAAAGAAGTGGGGTTGGAAGACATGCACACATACACGCACCCTTATTGCAGCATTACACCATCGCGAAGGAGGGTTCAAATGAATACGCTAAGCTAGTCTAAGCTAAGCTAACTGTAGACACCCCATTTTTGACCGCCCTTAAGACTTGGGCGTTACTGATGGTTTACTTAGTGATGAGAGATGTGCAGGGCAAATGTTCGATTTCTTCAGCAAGAGGAGAGTCAAATCCTAACCTCACACCCCATTTTGGACCAAAGCTATTTTGGATGGCTTTTAGACCTTAAAACCCTCTCTATCAAAACATTTTTGAAAATGAAGTTTCTACGATGTTTCGACGCTCGTATTTTGTTAAATATCGCGTTTTTTTGGTAAACCGAGCAAGGACAAAGTGAAAATGAATGAAAGAGAGATGAAATCTTTGAAAAATCCTTTAAAATACCTTGTTTAGAGGTTCAGAGTTGAAGAAAAGAAGAGAAGAGGGAAGAAACCCAGTTGGGGGAGAAAATGGGCATGAACCGTTAAGAGAGAATCAAGTAGCCCTCGCTGAATTGGGCCTATTTATTTGCATACTTGGATTTCAGCTATGAGGCTACCACCGTTGGAAAGCTTACTTCTGGGGCTTCATTTTGCACTCAAGAATCTCCTAAAGCCAAATCCGGACGGGGGAGATATGGTTGGTTGAAGTAGGGCATCGATCCAGTTGGACCGAAACTGCGCGGCTTCACCAAAACAGGCATAACTTTTTGCACAGTTGGAATTTTGATGCAAGGCTAGTGCCATTGGAAAGCTAACTTCTGGGGCTTCATTTTGAATTAGTCAACCACTGTTTGGCCTTGGAAGCCACTGGACGACCACTTTCTCTTCCGAACACCAGAAAAAGTGGCTGGCCGACCACCCTCTCCTGAAAAAGTGGTCGACCGACCAGTAAAAGTAGCTGCCCGACCACTTCAACTAGTTGGCAGCTTTCTTGCATATTCTACAGGTGTTGTGAATGCCAGTTGTGCCAGCTGGAGTGCACAGATTGCATCATTCATACATGTGTATGGAGGGATTGCATCTAGCTTCAAACTCCTTCAACAAGCTTGGTGCTTGGTTTTCTATAAAAGGGAACCTCCTCCCTCTTATCTGGGGTTGAAAAATTTATTGAGAGCTATAGATATATCATTCTATTTCTATATTGCTTCTTCTCTCTATATTTGCATTGTTTTGTGCCCTAAAGTGCCATTTTCTTCACACTTTTGCACATAGACACATAGTGAAACACCTCCATTCTTGAGCTGAGGTTCTTGGGGGTTTGTTTGAAGCTCAAGGCTTGGTTTTTGCCTCAGGAGTTGCTGATTTGCTGTGTTTCTTTAAGGGTGAGGCTCAAATCCTTTTTTAAGCTTTGTTTTGCTTAAGTACTTAGCCTTATTTGCATGCTTCTTATGGATTAACTTTCAACTGCAAAAAGCTTTATTTTTTAGTATTTAACATGTTTGTTTGAGGCTCCTTGGGTGTTGGGGGGTGTTCTACCCCCTTTTGTGCCTTGTTTGGGCTTGTTTTGAGCCATTACTTTAGGCCTTTGTAATTACCTTTGTTTGGCCTTCCCACCACTGAAACTCAGAGGAATTTCAGTGGTGGAAACTTGGTTTTGAGGCCCCAAATAGGAGGGGGTTGTCCCTCCTCCTCTTCTCTTGTGTGTTGGTGTTGATGGCCTTCCTAAAGAGCATGTGTTTCTACTTCTTGGAGGCTTTGTTTAGGCTCATTTTTGTGACTTTCTAGACCTGCCATAACTCTGTTTTGGTCTATCTTGGTCACCTCTTATATGCTTCTTATACTTGTAGTGTAAACCTACTTGTAGCCTTGCAAAGTAGCATGTCTTTCTAGCATGTATTGGCTCCATTTCAGTAGGATTTTGGCCATCATTTGACATGTGATAACTCTGTTTTTGGTTGGTTAGGGCATCCCTCATTTGCTTCTTACACTTGTAGTGTAAGTCCTCTTTACTAGTCTTGCATGCCTAATGAGTGAGCTTGTTATTCTAGCATGTGTTGACTTGGTATTAGCCCATTTTTGGTGTTAGTTTGACATGCCATAACTTTGATTTTTGTTGGTTAAGTCATCACATGCTTGGCTTTGGTAGGTGTAGTGTAAACCTCCTTATTGGCCTTACATACTCATGCTAGCTTGTTTTGGCTTTGCTCCATGCATGTTTTGTCATTTTTTTGGCATGCTATAGGACTATTTTGGGTTGTATTGGCCATATGTTTCATGCATTGCATACCTATAGTGCTTTTATGCTTAGTTGGTGGGCTAGGGCATCTGTATGCATTGTCTTGCATTTCATGCCATCATTTCAACATTTTGGCCACTGTTTTGGTATGGCTAAGGCCTATCCATTTGCAGTATAAGTCCATGGATCATGTGGTTTGTGTATTGTTGTATGCCTATCGCATTGCATGTTGTTGCGTACTTATTGTTCGTCTCATTGTTGCATGCCTATTACATTGTACGCTTGCATATCTAGGATGCATGGTAGTATTACATACCTACTGCATACTATGTTGTTTACATGCTAGGTTGCATTGCATTGCATTTTTCATGCTCGTGTTACATCGCCTTGCATTTCCAGGTTGCATTGTACTTGGTTGAATGCATTGCATTGTGTTTGGTTTGGGGTGTCAAACCAAACACGAGGAGCGAGGAACGTTCGTACTTGAAGTAACGAAACGTCCCTCAATCTCGTCGACGTTCTTGATCCAACATGATAGAGTGTGAAGCCTTCATGTGTTTTGTGCATTCATTCCATATTGATTTGCACACTTGGCTTCTTTGGCCATCATGCATTGAAATGCATGATTGATGGCCCAAGGGTCGAAGACTATACCTCCTTGAGTTCATGACATGATGGGAAGGGTGGTTGTGCACACATTGCTTTGAAAATGCATTGCCATGCTCTGTTCGTCCTCTACTGCAGCAAAATAGCATTTTGCAGGAAGAGATGGCCAGCCGGCCATCTTTAGTGCCAGTCGGCTACAAATTTATTGCTGAGAGTTCCATTATCGGTCGATGACCAATCCTACATGGCCAGTGTTCCCATACCTTGGCCGGTGACATCTCACAGTGCTCAGGGAGTGATTCAGGAACATCCTTGGGACTTGTGCAGTTTTCAGAGGTGTAAAACAGTGCAAACAGAGGCAACATGTGGCATGGCAACGGGTTTCCGAGCGAGGCGATCGAGCATGCATCATTCAATCATTCTGAGGTGGAGTTGTGGCAACCTCTTTAGTTTCATAGCTTAGTTAATTTCTTTAAATTAGCTAAGGGTTTTGTAATATTTAATTAGCTAGGGTAGTTGATTAATTATTCGGTTTGTATTATGTATTCGGACCCTCCGTCGAGAGGGAGAATTTTGTAATAAGTGTGCGTGAGTGTGTGAATGCCTTCCAACCCCACGTCTTTCTCCCTTTTACTTACCTGCTTTCAGTGGTTAGTTTTAGGTCATGTTTCAATTAGCATCTTTATGCTCGCATGTTTGCATCATTCATTTGTATTGAATGCACCGGGCTCGGCGCATCATACTAACCGCATAGTATTTCAATTCCAACTTGAATACGTGCATCGAGTTGTCGCATTTCACATGCCATTCTTAGATAGCCGAGCCTATTTCTAGTTGCATGTTGCGTGTGTTGCATTAGCCATCTTAACATAAACTAGGATCATGCATTGATTTCTAACTAGTTATTGTTTTGGCTCGGAGTACTAGGTAGGTATTTATGCTTTAGCATCTTGCATGAGTGTGAGTGTTAACATGACCGCATGCTCGCCATGAGGCTAACTGCTTATATGATATAACTGCCTGAATGCCTGTGGGTGAAGGTTAGATTATTTAAACCGGAATAATTCATTGAAATGCGAGTTTTAAGCCCACTTGATTGTGGCAAAATCATGTTTTCTTAAGCCCACCTGAGGGTGGCAAATCTACGTCTTAGTCTACTTGCGAGTAGCACCTTCAAACCATTTTCAAATAAAGAAACATGAAATGTTTTGTTCCAATTTAGGTGATCCCGTCTATACTTGTGTGTTGTGCGCATCATATTGTAATTCTAGGCTAACAACCGGAATAAGAACGCATATGTTTTCAAAACAAAATATCATGCTTAGTAAAGGCCGATCCTTTGATCGGGCGAGCGGGGGTGCTCATTGCATGACCTTCCCCTCTCGTACCCAAGTTCTCGAGCCGAGGCAACTTTGGTAATGACGGACACGTGGCCTTAGGCACGAGTCAGGGTTTCCAAAATTCCCCCAAAATAAAATATTTAGGTGGCGACTCTATATCTGGCAAAGCAATCCATGTTTGGCACTTCTTTCTTAAAAATCAGTTTTCCAAAACGATTCGCCGGATTTGGACTCTTTGGTGATTTATTAATCTCGCATTGCACTTTGCGGGATTAGATTCAGAACCATGACATTTGAGCCTGAGCTGTAGTAAGCCCATTGAACAAAACAGGATTTTCCTGGGACGTTCGGGCGCGTCTACAATAGGCGGTGTAGATGAGATTGATAAGTTGGCCTAAGTGTCCGGAGTGAAAGACCGAAAACACGCGCGGAGGAGGCACCACTTCCCTTCCGGTTAACAATCGAAAAAGTGGGGATTGGTAGTGCTCGTTGAGCCTACTTCCAGACACCAACCTAGGGATTACCTGAGTTGTATTTACCACCCCTGATGATTAAAATTGAATGTTTTGGAAAATTGATGAGATTGCATAAATGTGACTGAAAACATGATGATTTTCGAGAAAGGCATGGCTTGTGTTAGATTTTAAAATGGCATTGCATGTCATTTGCATTTGCATTCGATATTGGGTATCTTACATAAATGTATATACTTTGTTAAGGATTTCTCTACTGGGCTTTGTGCTCACCCCTATGGGATTTGGTGCAGGTAAAAAGGTGGTGAACTCGCCAAATTGAGGGCGTGGAATGTTTTGATGACGAGTAGTTTACTCTTTTGTTTTGTTGTAATTTTACCGAGGGCTATTCTTATATGGGTTCGAGAGACCATTTCTATGTAACCAGGCTTAAGCCTTGGAAGTTATAGCCCGTAAGGGCATTTTATTTATTTTTACATTATACGTTTCACATGTTATAGATTCATGAGTTCTTATCATTGAATATGTATCCGCATGTGGAACTTTTGTATAAAGCCTTGGAGATTTTTGATGTAAAGGTTGGAGAATAGTTATTGGTAATTAATGAATGTATTTTGATTTATTAATTATGTTGGGTAAATTTTGGGACGTTACAACTTGGTATCAGAGCTACCAGGTTTGAATACTTGGGGCTCACGGGAAGTGGTTATTTTATTGAATGGGTTCATCTCGCATGATTAGGAAATGTTTATGTGGGGAAGTGGTTTGGAAATACTCTTTGGATCCAATGAGACACTCGTGATCCTCAGCTAGTAACCTGAAAAAGAATGAACACTCCGGTCGGGAGTGCCGGAATTAGCACTCCGACGGATAAGTCTGTTTATACTCTCTAGATTGCTTGTATCTTAAGTTAAGCATACTTGTTCTCACATACCTCTTTTTGTTCGTCGTTCTTCTATTTATATACGCTCCTGGTCCTCTAGGAAGTGCCCACTCTCGACCTGTCATGTGATTGTTCACTCGACCCACCCCCCAATTATGTCGTATTCCAACTTTCAATCGGCCCCTTGCTCAACTGATCTGTGCTCGGTCATGTTATTTGGCATCTGAAATGTCAGAGGCAGGGCCAAGTACATACTATATACCAATTGGGCAGATATATACTTGGCCTATTTGCATCTGCTTATATTCGGCTACCACCGTTTAGCTTCTGTAATTATGTGAATAACATGCTTATGCGACTATGTGTGTCTGGGATTGCACTTTAGTGATGCTATTTACGCCTATTAAATTCGTTGAGGTCTAATTAAAAGGGTACCTGATCAATACTCGTTCTATTAAGAATTCTTGGTTTTTCATGGGACGAATTTCATCACTAAAGGATAATTCGTACGTGTTTATGTGACTTAAGTGCTTATGTGGAGTGAATTGAATTATTTGTGTATTAGAATATATGTGGTTGTCATAGTTTAACGTGTGAGGCAAGTTGCAAGCACATTTGTAATTATGTACTAAGTTCATTTATTTTGATTCTCAATTAGGATGTTAGGAAGGGTTCGGACTCGTGGTGGTAGAGGTGGAAGGCGTGGTACAGGATGCCAGGGTGTGCTTGAAGTACTGATCCAAGAGATCCCAGTACAAGAAGAGGGCTTAGGCCAAGCTAACATGGCCGAGCAAGTTGGGCAAGCGGAGATACCGGGGTAAACGGGTCCAGCCGCAATGGGGGCCCTAGCCCGAGAAATGGCGGGGGCATTGAGGGAGTCCATGAACATTTTGAGGGCAGAGACCCAAGCTAGGGAGAACGCCGTGGAGACAAGGGCAAACTTCCTTACTAGGGAGTTCTTGCGGGCCAAACCGGATGATTTCCATGGTGGCCCCGAGACAAAGAAAGTGGATGAATGGCTCGAGCAAACAGTGAAGACTTTTGGGATGCTTCATATAGAAGATAGCGAGTTGAGGGTGACTCTTGCGAGTTACTACCTCAAAGGGGACGTGGGCCAATGGTCGAAGTATGCTAAGGTCTGAAGAGAACTGACATGGGAGGCATTTGTGGCGGCCTTCCAAGAAAGTATCTTCCTCCCACTACTAAGGAGAGGTTGAGGCAGGAGTTTCAGGACCTTAAATAGCTTAACATGTTCGTGGCCGAGTTCGAAGAGGCCTTCTCTAGTTTGTCCCGGTTTGCACCGTAGTTGGTAGCAACAGAAGAACGCCGTTGCATTGAGTTTGAGAAGAAGTTGAGGACGAAGATTTTGTTCAAGGTTGCTGGGAACATGATCCAAAATTATGATCACCTGGTGGAGGCAGTAGCACATGTAGAGATTACCATGGGGGTCGAGGAAGAGAGACTTCGGAATTCGAGGTCTAGGGGCCAAGGGTCACAGGGGGACTTTAGGCCCAACAAGAAGAGTATAAACACCTTTACATCCCAGTTCCAGCAGCAGCAGTCTAGATCCGCTTTCCTCTTGCCTAGTGTGGGCCCGGGGAAGAGTGCACCGAGTGGGTTTTCTTACTTCAAGTGTGGCTAACTAGGTCACAAGGCCTTTACATGTCCACAGAAGGAAGAAGGACAGCAGATGTTGCCACCACCACCACCTAACAGATCCCAGAGTCAGACTCAGAGTGGAGGACAGGGGCTTACCTGCTATCAGTGTGGTTAGTCAGGGCATATGAAGAGAGCTTGCCCGCAGTTTGGAGGCACATCTGGCGCATCTGGGTTGAGGCAAACTCAGTGTCACCAGCAGACCCATTCAGTTCAGACTTCGAGAGTTCATCAGGGAGCCGCTTCGGCTCAGTCAGTGCAGTAGGCCTATGCTCCGAGGGTTGAGTAGGTTAACCAGAGTCCGCAGGGGCGCATGTATTCTGTTACAGTGCCAGAGTAGTTGCCGGGATCCTCGGTTGTGAGAGGTATTTTTATTGTATGTAATTCTTTGGCCAGTGTGTTGATAGATACGGGTGCGTCTCATTTATTCATATCTGCATTGTGGTTAGAAGTGGCACAGTTAGCGTCTCCACTCAGAGTTGAGTCACCAGTTGGAGTTACAATTGACTTAGATCAGGGCTGTCGTGATTGTGAGATAGAGGTTACCAGGCGTAGACTCCCGTTTACTTTTGTGTTCTTAGACCTGTCCAGTTTTGATGTCATTCCAGGCATGGATTGGTTGACTTCATATCGGGCGGTGATTGACTGTTTTCGTCGGAGGGTCACCGTGTGCACCCTCGAGTGGGGATTGTTTTTACTTTCTGGGGGACAAGGTTGATCGGGTTTTATCGCCAGTATTTGATCCTCGTAGTAGGAACGAGCTTAGTGGTCTCATTGCTACTCTCTTGAATAGTGAGAGTGACGGGACTCGAGTTGAATTGCCAAGGGTAGTTTGTGAATACCAGGACGTGTTTCCTGAGGACCTTACTAGTTTGCCAGCCCACTGGGAGATTGAGTTCACCATTGACTTAGTGCCTGGAACGGCACCAATTTCTATGGCACCGTATAGATTTGCATACGTGGAGTTGCATGATTTGAAGATTCAACTCCAAGAGCTTTTAAACAAGGGCTTCATTCTCCCTAGTACGTCACCTTGGGGAGCGCCAACCCTCTTTGCGAAGAACAACGATCGGTCATTGGGTTGTGTATCGATTACCGTAAGTTGAACTGGGTTACCGTTAAGAACGAATACCCTTTACCCAGAATAGATGACTTGTTTGATCAACTTAGAGGGTCGTGTTGCTTTTTGAAGATAGACTTGACGTCGGGGTACCACCAGTTGAGAGTTCGGGAGGAGGACATCCAGAAAACGGCCTTTTGTACGCATTATAGCCACTATGAGTTCCTTGTAATTCCATTTGGGTTGACTAATGCACCGGCTTACTTCATGGATTTGATGAACCGAATTTTTAGGGAGTACCTAGATCATTCTGTGGTCGTCTTTGTGGACGACATTATAATTTATTCGATTTCTGAGGAGGAACACGGGGCTTACTTGCGGGTACTGCTTTACTTGCTTAGGGAGCATCAATTGTATGCCAAGTGTGAGAAGTGTGAATTTTGACTCACCGAGGTGAAGTTTTTGGGCCATGTGGTGTCAAGAGAGGGAGTAACTATAGATTCCTCGAAGATAGATTCTGTGCAAGATTGGGAGCAGCCTAAAAATATTTTTGAGATCCAGAGTTTCTTGGGAATGGCGGGGTACTATCGGCGTTTTGTAAGGGACTTTTCTAGATTAGCCGCACCTTTGACTAGGTTGACTAGAAAGAGGGTTAAATTTGTGTGGACCGAGGCTTGTTAAAAGTCTTTCCAAAAACTCAAAACTACGTTGACTACGGCACCGGTGTTGATCATTCCGGAGAGAAGCTTGGGTTACACTTTTACTGTGATGCGTCCTGGGATGGGCTTGGTTGTGTTTTGATACAAGGGGGAAAGGTCGTTGCCATACGGTTCACGGCAACTGAAAACACATGAGAAGAATTACCTTACCCATGACTTAGAGTTAGCTGTAGTAGTGCTTGCCTTGAAAATTTGGAGGCATTATTTGTATGGTGAGAAGTTTGAGGTTTTCTCCGATCATAAGAGCTTGAAGTATTTGTTCTCCTAGAAAGACTTGAACTTATGCCAATGGAGGTGGATAGAGTCTTTAGAAGATTATGACTATGAATTACACTATCATCTGGGAAGGCCAACGTAGTGGCCGATGCCCTTAGCCAAAAAACCATGAGTAGTTTGGCGAGTGTGGCCAGTCGGGAATGGGTTATGTTAGGTGAAGTCGGCAAGTTTGAATTGCAATTGGGTGAATCCGAAAAAGGTGCAACACTGTTTACCTTGAGTGCTTAACCTACCTTGATTAGCAAAGTTGTAGAGGCACAACAAGGAGACCGTGAAGTAGAATTAATTCATGATAGAATCTCCAATGGGAAGGAAGAGAAGGGTTTGAACTTTCACTCGGATCAAAGTGTACGTTACCTAGATCGTCAGTTTGTGCCTGAATCTTGTAGGGAAGAAGTGCTTCGAGAGTTCCATCACTCACGCCTTGCGGTACATCCAGGAGGCACCAAAATGTATCGTGACCTTATGTAGAGACCCCATTTTTGACCGACCTTAAGACTCAGACATCATCGATTGAGCGCTCGGTGATGGTGCATGTTGTGCTCGTTCTGAGGTTAGGAGTTTTGGCTGAGAGCCTTGCCTCCGGGCCTCTGAACTCTTTGTGCTTCGGCTCAGTTTGCAGACCAAGCCTTGTTTTCCTTGCCTAAGGGAGGGAGTGGTCTAGTAGACCATCTCTTTATGGTCGTAGACCACTTTTTGTGGTCATAGACCACTTTTTCCATTTTGGAGACTAGTTTTCGATTTTTGGAGCCTTCGTTCGCGCGCCTTGTCTCGAGGCCACTTAACGTTCTCCGATTGGCGTGGTTTTTGAATCACACCTTATTTCCTTGGCCTAGAGGGCCATTGTGGTTTGGGAGACTACTTTTATGGTCGTAAACCACTTTTAGTGCTTGTCAGCTAGTTTTCGAGGTTCTCGGCTGCGTGCTTTGCCTCCCGAACTTTCATCTTGCATCCGTTTTGGTTCGTTTTTGGTAAAAACCTTGTTTTCCTTTTTTGGAAGGTGGTACAAGGGTGGGAGACCAGTATTTCCTCTTGGAGACCATTTTTCCTCCTGCCAGTTGATTTTTTGGTTTGACAACTGGTCTCCCTGATCTTTGGACCATCAAAAGTGGTTGGCCACCGCACCATTTGCTTGCTTTCATCCTCTGGACCCTCTCTCACCATGGTCGACCACTTTTTACTCTGGGGGACGACTTAGATTTAAGTGGCCGGCCGACCACTTAAGTAGCTGGCCGACCACTTTAAGTGGTCGGCTGCTTTTTGTCACACTTTTGGAGATATTTTCCTCCAGCTGTTGGAGGGCACTGAGACCATCCTCCATACACGTGTATGGAGGGATTGCCTTGGCCCTTAGCTTCTTAGATAAGCTTTGGATTTTTGTTTCTATAAGAGGGGAGCTCCTCCTCCCTCCTCTAGGTTTAGAAAAATTGCCTCAAGAGTGATACATATAGCTTTGTCTCTATATTACTCTTGTTCTTGACTTTGTGCCTTAAAAGAGTAAATTTGTCATACTTTTGTATACAAACACACACTCAAACACCTTGCTCGTGTTGTTGAGGCTTTTTGAGGTTGTTCTTGAAGTTCTTGGGCTGGTTTGAGCTCAAAGAGGTTGCAGTAGTAAAGAAGGTGAGTTTCTAACCCTTAAAACCCCCATTCTTGCTTAAGCTTTTGGACCCTTTTTCATGCTTTGTTAAGCTTAACTCTAAACTAGAAAAAGTTATGTTTTTGTGTGCTTAAAAAGTTTGTTTAAGGTCACTTTTTCATTTGGGGTGATTTACCCCCTCTTAGGCCTTGTTAGGCCTTATTTTGAGCCATCCCTTTGGGCCCTTGTTGTAGCCTTTGCATGACCTTTCTACCACTGAAATAGAGAAGATTTTTAGTGGTGGAAAGGTGGTTTTGGAGTCTTAAATAGGAGAGGGTCATCCCCTCTCCTTGTTATGTGTTTACTTGCCATATATGCCTCGTGTTTGAGCATGTGTTCTAAGCTTGTGTTGGCCATGTCTTGGCTTGTGGTTATTTTGCTGAGGCTTACCACTTTTTTTGCTTGGTTTGGTCATTCCATGCATGCCTAATACACTTGTAGTGTAAATCACACAAACTGGTCTTGTATGCTTCATGAAATAGCATGTTATTCTAGCTGGTTTTCTTTCCATATCAGCATGTTTTTGGTGATGTTTTGCCATATCATGACTCTATTTTGGGTGGGTTTGATTAGCCTTGCATGCTTCATGGACTTGTAGTGCATTTCCATGAAATAGCCTAACATGTATCATGTTGTAACATGTCATTCTAGCATGCTTTCGGCTTAACTTTAAGAAGCTTTTTTGCATGTTTTAACATGCTTTGGCTCTAATTTTGGTTATTTTGGTCATGCATGACTTGCTTTGTATAGCCATAGTTCAATCTAGCTTGTTAGCTTTGTGCATCAAGTCCACTAGCATGCTTTACTTGGACTATTTGAATGATTTGGCATAATTTAGTATGTGATTTCAGTCCATGTTTCATGGTCATGCATTTGCATTTATCACTCATTCAATGCGTTGGAGGGTTGGCCCCTTTATGCCTTAACATAAACCATTGTGTATGCCTTCATGCCTTAGCTTGTTAGCCATCATTTCAGTGCTTATTGGGGGTTATTTTTCCATGATATAACTCTGATTTTTGTTGGTTAAGTCATCCCATGCTTGGTTTTAATAGGTGTAGTGTAATCCACCTTATTTGCCTTGTATGCATCATGCCTTATGCCCCTCATGCTAGTTTGTTTTGGCTTCCTTCCATGCATGTTTTAGTATCATTTTGACATGTTCTAGGACTTTTTTGGGTTGCCTTTGCCATATGCTTCATGCTTTGTATAGCTGCAGTCCAATTGGCCTTGCTAGCTTTGTGCTTTGTTGACTCATGCATGCTATCTTTGAGCTATTTAGATGATTTGGCATCATTAAGTACTTCATTTCAGAGCTTATAGCATTGCCATGCTCCCACTTCATTCACTCTTTAAATGCCTTTGAGTGTTGTGCATTGTTGCCTAGTTTATGGCCTAGCTTGTATGCATGCATGCCTTGCCTTTTATGCCTTAGTTTCATCATAATGGCCACTGATTTGGGTATGGCTGAGATCTGTCCATCTTGGTTTAAGTCCATTGAGCATGTTTGATTGCATGTTGTTTGCATGCTTACATAACATCGTGTTGTGCATGCCATGTTCATCGCATGGTGTATGCCATATACTTTGCATTGTGTATGCTTAGGTTACATCGCATTGTGCATGCCATGTTAGTTATTGCATTGAGTATGCCATGTTAGTCATTGCATTGTGTATGCTACTTGCCATTTGCACTGTGTATGCTAGTTGTCATGAGCATTGTGTATGCCATGTAGTTGCATGTTTGCATGTTTAAGCCACATTGCATGTTTGCCATGTTACTTGTGTTGCATTGTTGTTTGGAATAGGTGTTAGTCCAAACACGAGAAACGAGGGATGTTTCATACTTGAAGTGATGAAACGTGCCTTAATTCTCGGTCGCTGACGCTCTTGATCATACATGATAGAGTTCTAGGCCTTATGTGTTTACTTGTGCATTCATTTTACATTGAATTGTGCAACTTCGCCTCTCGGCCATCATGCATTGAAATGCGCGATTGGTGGCCCGAGGGTCGAGAACCGCACTCCCTTGAGTTCATGACATGATAGGGAGGGTGGTTGTGCACACATATCTTGCAAATACATTGCCATGCCCTTTCTTGCTCTCTGTTGCAGCAAATTGCAGTTCAGCAGCAACAACTGGTCGGCCAACAAGAAAAAATAGCTAGCCGACCACTTTTTCTAACTTTTTGCAAGAAAAGTGGTCGGCAGGTGGCTGGGGAGACCAAAATTGGTCGGCCACCCTCCCACAGGTCTCCCAAGATAGAGTTTCAGCTTTCTGGAGCTTGGTGCAAGTTTCTGAGGACAAATGAAAACAGAGGCAAATCGGGGCATCGCATTGGATTTCTAAACGAGGCGGCCAGGCTTGCATGCATTCCTCTGCCTCTGAGGCTCTTGATTTATTACTTTCCTTAGCTGCCATGCTTAGATAGCTAGCTTATGCTTTGGTTTGTACTTAAATAGTTAATGCGTTTAGCAATTTCAATTTGTAATAATTAGTTAACTAGGATTAGTTAATTAATTGTGTTATAATAATTAGTTTAATTAGCTTAGATTAACTAATTAGCTTCTTATTTGGTCCCTTCCTCGAGAGGGCCAATTGTCGTAATAAGCGTGCGTGTGTGTGATGCATGTCTTCCAATCCCCATTCCTTTCTCCCTTTTACTTAACCGCTTATGATGGTTAGTTTTAGGGCATGTTTCATTTAGCATACCTCATGCTTGCATGCGTGCATCCATTCATCTGTCTTGCATGCACCGGGCTCGGCGCATCATACTAACTGCATTGTATTTCAATTAGGATAGCCGAGCCTATCTTAGTAACATTTTCACATGTGCTGCATTAGCCATCTTAACATGAACTAGGATCATGCATGATTTCTAACTAGTTCTTTGTTTTGGCTGAGAGTACACTGTGAGTGTTTACGCTTTAGCATACTGCATGTGTGTTGACGTTGCCATGAAAGCATGCTTGCCATGAGGTTAACTGCTTATGTGATATAACTGCCTGAATGCCTGTGGGTGAAGGTTGGATTACTTGAATTGGAACAATTCATTGAAATCCCCAATTTAGCCTACTTGCGAGTAGCAAACTTTAAACCATATTCAAATGAACAAGCAATGTTTTGTTCCAAATTAGGCGATCTAGTCTATACTTGTATACTGTGCACATCACGTAGTAATTCTAGCTAATTAACCGGAATAAGAACACATGTGTTTTCAAAAACTAAATATCATGCTTAGTACAGGCCGATCTTTGATTGGGCGAGCGGGGGTGCTCATTGCATGACCTTCCCCTCTCGTACCCAAGTTCCTGAGTTGAAGCAACTTTGGTGATGACGGACACGTCGCCTTCGGCACGAGTCAGGGTTTCCTAAATTCCCCCAAAATAAAATATTTAGATGGCGACTCTGTATCTGGCAAACAGTCCATGTTTGGCACTTCTTTATAAAATCAATTTTCCAAAACGATTTACCAGATTTGGACTCTTTGATGATTTATCGGTCTTACATCGCACATTGTAAGATTAGATTCAGAACCGTGACATTTGAGCACGAACTGTAGTAACTCGGAACTAAACGAGATCCCACCGCTTCTCGCATGACGTGCGCGGATGTCGGGGAGTTCCCGGAGCGCGTCTACACCTTAGTCGTCAGTTTTGGTGGAGGGGTATGAAGAGAGATGTCGCATCCTTTGTGTCAAAGTGCCTTACTTGTCAACAAGTGAAGGTAGAACATCAGAGACCAGTGGGTCCGTTACAACCCTTACCAATAGCCGAGTGGAAGTGGGAGCATGTTACCATGGATTTCGTAGTTGGGCTTTCTAGAAGACAACGTGGCAATGATGCCATTTGGGTGATCGTGGATAGATTGACTAAGTCCACACATTTCATACCGATATGTACTAGCGACTCAATTGAACACTTGACAGGGTTGTATGTTAGAGAGATAGTCCGGCTTCATGGGGTTCCCGTAACTATCGTGTCAGATAAGGATCCTCGTTTTACCGCCCGATTGTGGCAAAGCCTTCAAGAGGCGTTGGGAACCAAGTTGGCTTTTAACACCACTTATCACCCTCAAACCGATGGGCAGTCGGAGCGTACCATTCAGATTTTGGAGGATATACTTAGAGCTTGTGCCCTAGATTTCAAGGGCTCTTGGGAGAAGTACTTACCGTTGATTGAATTCGCCTACAACAATAGTTACCATGCTAGTATCGAGATGGCACCGTTTGAGGCCATGTATGGCCGGCCTTGTAGATCACCAGTTTGTTGGGCCGGGGTGGGGGATGCACCGTTGTTGGGTCCGAAGATTGTTAGGGAGACAACCGAGAAAGTTGTTCTCATTCGAAAAAGGTTAGCTACGGCTCAAAGCCACCAGAAGAGTTATGTCGATAAAAGGAGACGACCTTTGTCCTTTGAAGTGGGTGGCCATGTTTTCCTTAAGATCTCACCTAGACGGGGTTTAATGAGGTTTGGCAAGAGTAGCAAGTTGTCTCTGAGGTTCATTGGGCCTTTCAAGATATTGGATAGTGTAGACATCCCCGAATGTCCCTGGAGGAAATCCCCCGTTTTATTCATTAGGCTCACTACAGTTCAGAACTCAAAGTCACGATCCTGTATCTAATCTCGCGGAGTGCAATGCAAGACTGATGAATCATCAAAGAGTCCAAATCCGACAAATTGTTTTGAAAACAGATTTTTGAAAGAAGTGCCAAACATGGACTGCTTTGCCAGATATAGAGTCGCCACCTAAATATTTTATTTTGGAAAATTTAGGAAACCCTGACTCGTTGCCTAAGGCCACGTGTTTGTCATCACCAAAGTTGCCTCGGCTCGGGGGCTTGGGTACGATTGGGGAAGGTCACTTCATGAGCACCCCCGCTCGCCCGATCAAAGATCGGCCGCTACTAAACATGATATCGAGTTTTGAAAACATTATGTGCTCTTATTCCGGTTTATTAGCCTAGAATTACTATGCGATGCACACAGCATACAAGTATAGACTGGATTGCCTAAATTGGAACAAAGCATTGCATGCCCGTTTATTTTGAAAATGGATTGAATTTTGCTACTCGCAAGTAAGCTAAAACACGGGTTTCGACGAATTATTCCAACTCAAGCAACCCAACCTTCACCCACAGGCATCCAGGCAACTATATCACATAAGCACATAGCCTCATGGCAACCATGCTATCATGGCAGTCACTCACATGCATGCAAGGATGCTAAAGCATAAGCACTTACTGAGTACTCCAAGCCAAAGAAAGAATCTAATTTGAAAACATGCATGAGTCCTAACTATGCTGAAAATGCCTAATGCAACACATGCAAAAATGCAACTTAAGATAGGCTCGGCTATTCTAACATGGCATATGAAATGCAACAACTGATACACGTATTCAACTCGGAATTGAAATACAATGCAGTTAGCATGATGCGTCGAGCCCGATGCATGCAATACAGATGAATGAATGCAATCATGTGAACATATAGATGCTAATTGAAACATGCCCTAAACTAACCATCATAAGCTAGTAAATAAAAGGAAGAAAGACGTAGGGTTGGTAGACATACATCACACACACGCACACTTATTACAACATTGCCCTCTCTCGAAGGGTCCGAATAAATAATACACAACCGAAAGAATAACGAATTACAGCTAATTATTTCACAACCCTAATTAATTAACAAATTAACTAAGATAAATAAGCTAGCATGCAAATTACTCAAAAATGGACTACCACAGCTCTGTTCTGAATGATAGGGATGCATGCATGCTTGAGTCGCCTTGCCGAAAAATCCATTGCAATGCCCCGATTTGCCTCTGTTTGCGACTAGTCCCGGAATACTGTCCAAAGCTCTAGAAAGGCTGCTGACCAGTTTTTGCTGCTGGTTTCCAGTTTCCTACAACAGAGAGCGAGAAAGGGGCATGGCAAAGTATTTTCAACATATGTGTGCATGACCACTCTCCCCATCATTGCAGAAGCTCTAGGGAGTGTTGTCCTCGATCCTCGCGCCACCAATCACGCATCTCGATGCATGATGGCCGAGGAGTCGAATTGCATGACTCAATGTGAAATGAATGCACATATAAACACAACAAGGCCTAAACTCCATCATTGGTAATCCGGAGTGTCGACGACCGAGAATCGAGACACGTTTCGTCACTTGAAGTACAAAACGTCCCTCGTTTCCTGTGTTTGGACTAAACCCTATTCCAAACACAATGCAATATACATGGCATACACAATGCGACTAGCATGCAATCCTAAACGAAATGCAACTAAGACATGCAAACATGCAAGGAATGACATGCAAAGATGCAACTAGTGTATGTAATACTATGAACTGCAAATGGCATACTCAATGCTCGTGAATTATATGGCATACGCAATGCACATACAAAGATTGATATGCATGAAGACATGAACAAAGCATACGCAATGCGACAATTGAGCATGTGACAGCATGGATATGGCATGCATAACGCAAGATGGACTTAAACTAAAATGAGTGGGCCTCAGCCACACTCAAATCGGTGGCCAAACATGATGGAATTAGGCAACAAAACACATGCGAATATGCACAAATGCAAGGGACCGAACCTAAGGCATCAAATGCCACTTTACCAAAGCATGGCAAGGGATGAAATATGGCATGCAATCATACATTTTTCAGTTTTGAAATATGATGCAAGATGGTCCCGAATCATGCAAACACTTCACACAATGCATGTTAGATGACCCGAATACCGAAACTAGTGAAGCGCATTACACTAGAGGTACACAAAGCAATGCACAAATGGAAAAACCAGCCCCAAACAGACCCTAGGCAAGTCCAAGACAGTGGGAAAATGGTCTAAAATGATGGCTCGAAAGGCATGGTAATGAAGCTCATGCAATGGTCCAAAAACGAGGCATTTATGCACAACTCTCAAATGCATTTAAAGAGTGGAAAACATGGGAATATGGCATACATATAAGCTCTGAAGTATGAAGCACAATGGCCCCAAATCATGGAAACACCTCAACAAAAGCATGCAATAGGCTCCAAAACTCAAAGATAGGCAAGGGTATTGAACTACAACCATACATAGCAAGCATCATTCGACCATGAGGCATAAAAACAGAGCTAAGGCATGGCCAAAAAGTGCTAGAATCAAGGACCAAAACAGCATGCAATACAAGCTAGTGAAGAGGGTTTACACTACAAGTATACGAAGCATTCAAAAGGTCACTAAACCAGGAAAGGTCAGGGGTATGACATGCCAAATAAAGCCCAAAAATCCACTGAAATATGGTCTATGCATGCAAGAATGATAGGCTCCTTTGATAGGCTATAAAGAGGGTTGTTCTACATAGCAAGATGGACACCAAAAATGGCAAAATGGGCTCTGGAAAGAGCCTATGAAACTCCTAAAACCCACCAAAAAAGGCCTGAAATATGGCTTGGAAGCATGCAAATAAGGGCTCATTTGTTAGGCCCAAAAATGCTAGTAAACAAGACAAGGGGTGAGAGGGTCACCCCTCTTTGATTTTGGTGCTCAAAACAACATGCTAGCCACTGGAAATCCACTGGATTTCAATGGATAAGAGGCCAAACAAAGGCCAATGCAAAGGCTTAAGTGCATGGCTCAAAATAAGATGAAATGAAGCATGCAAAGGGGTAGATGACCCCCAACAGAAAAATGATCTTAAACAAACATGTTAAGAAGCTCAAAATAAGGCTTTTTCAGTTTGTGACAAAGCTCAAAAATGATTTCAAGTATAGCTAAAAGATGAAACAAAACAATGCTTGAAAGAGGAAAAGAAGTGTTACCCTTGTAGCCAAGAACTCCAGCAGGTTCTGGACCAAAAAGGTAACTCCTTAGCCTCTGAAAATCAGCTCCAAGGTGTTTAGAGTGGTGGTGGAGGTGTTAGGATAGGAGGTGGTGTGCAATAGGCCAAGAACAAGGGACCTTTGGAGCTAAAATGGAGAGAAATAGAGAGGGAAGTGTATGCATGCCTCAAACCAATTTCTGAACCTTCTACAAGGAAGGCAAGGCCCTCCTTTATAGAGCCAAGGGCCTAAATCTTCTTCAAGAAGCTTAAAACCAAGTTTAAACATCCTCCATACACTATGGAGGATACAATCTGTGCCTCCCAGCTGGCACAGCTGGCACCAACTCACTGAGACAGAAAAGGGGGAAGTAAGCCGACCAGTTCAAGTGGTCGGCTGACCACCTTCCCTAGTCGGCCGACCGGGGTCAAAAGGTTCAGGTGGTCGGCCTCCTTCTAGGGTGGTCTCCCAACTCAAAGCAAGCAAGTGGTGTGGTGGGAGACCAGTAATTGTGGTCCAAAAGTGAGGGAGACCACATACTGTAGACACCCCATTTTTGACCGCCCTTAAGACTTGGGCGTTACTGATGGTTTACTTGGTGGAGACAGGTGTGCAAGGGAAATGTTCAGTTTCTTCGGCAAGGAGAGAGGCAAATCCTTCAAAACACTTTGTTTAGGAGTTTGGAGTTGAAGAAGAGAGGAAAGGAGAGGAGAAAACTAATTTGGGAGAAGTTCGGCATGAATCCGGGTAGAAGCGAGTCGAGCAGCCCTCGCTGAATCGGGCTTATCTGTCTGTACGCTTGGAGTTTAGCTATGGGGCCACCACCGTCGGAAAGCTTACTTCCGGGGCTTCACTTTGCACTCAAGAATCTCCTAGAGCCAAGTCCGGGTGGGGGAGATATGATCAGTTGAAGTCGGGCATCATCCCGGTTGGATCGAATCTGCGCGGCTTCACGGAAAAGGGCATAACTTTTTGCACAGGAGGAATTTTGATGCAAGGTTTGCGCCATTGGAAAGTAACTTCCGGGGCTTCAATTTGGACACCAACCGGCACTTTTTTGACCTCACCGGCCACCCATCGGCACTCTATTTATCCGAGCGGCAATTTATTGTGCCGACCGGCAGGTTAAAGTAGCCGACCGGCTTTTTCGCTAGCCGACGACCTTCCGGAGCATTCTGCATTGAGTATATGCAGCTGTGCCAGCTGGAGGGCACAGAATGGATCCTCCATACACGTGTATGGAGGATATGCACCCTTGTTTAGCTTCCTCAAGAAGCTTTACACTTTGTTTTGCCTATAAAGGAAGCCCTCTTCTTCCTTATACTAGGTTAGAAGAAAGAAACCAGCTGAGGCACCATATAGATACAAGCCTATATCTATACATTCACCCCTCTCTTCAAAGCTAAAAAGTCCATGATCTTGGCCATTTACACACCAACTCATAGCACAAGCTTCCTATCATCCATTCCAGAAGCTTGAGGCTGATTTTCAGAGCTTAGGAGTACTGCAACTCAAGCCAAGAGGGCTGTCAAGACTTGGTCTACAAGGGTGAGCTCCTTTTTCTTCCCTTTCTAGCCTATTCTTGCATCATATCTAAGCCATAAGTTTCTTGTATATTTGAGCTCCGGCCAAAACTGAAAGTAGCCTTTTTTTGAGCTGTATTTCATCTTTCATTAAGGGTCCAACCTATTTGAGACCTCCATTTTGCACTGCCTCTTTACACCTTTGTATGTCCATCATTTTTGCATAGTATTTTTGGCCCATGTGTAATCTGTTTTGGAGCATGTTATAAACTGTGAATAGGCTTATTTTTGAGCCCTTCTTCAACATTGAAGAGGCTCATCCTTGTTTGGGACCTCCATGTACCACTTGCCATTGTAGCCCTCTTTGGCCCCCTCTTTTTGCAGATAATTTATTTAGCCTGTTTTTCTTCTGTTTTTGTGCTTGGTCGAACTTAAAGTGGCCATATTTTTGACCCCTTGTCATGTTTCATTGAGGGTCTTTGGCTATTTGATGATATATTTTGTGTACTTCATGTTATAGCCCTCTTGTGGCCTTAATCTTGCATAAATTGTTTTCCATGCTTGTATCTGTTTTCGGAGCCTTGTCATCTACTGAAAAACATCATATTTTTGGCCTCTTCAGTGTTGTAGAAGGGTATTTTTCTTTTGGGTTTTTGGCATCTACCACTTGCTTCATTAACCTCCCTTGCGGAGCCGTTTTTTGTATGCCATTTCCCCATCTTTGCTTGCTGTTTGGCCATGACATAAACTGTAAAAGGGCTTATCTCAGGGCTTTCCTTTGCTTCTGTCTTTGCATTGCATGTCCATATTGTGCATGTTTGGCATAGCTATAGGCCATTTCGGTGCCTAATGTTGCATTTCGGGACATTCCTTGCATTTTGGTATCATTTCGCTTCATTTAGGGACTGTTCCCCCCATATTTTGTTGCTTAATTCTGTTAGAATTGATTTCCATCCATTTCATGTCATTACATTGCATTCCGCCATCGCCGTCGGTTTGCGTGCCTGTGTGCACGCATTTCGAGGCACTTCATTTTTATCTGCCGGCCGTCCTAATGTGAGTGTGGCTGAGGCTCACTCATGTTGGTATAAGCCAATTCATGTTTCATGTCATTTTGCATTGCGTATGTCATTGCCTCCGGTTTGCGTGCCCGTGTAACGCATTTTCGAGGGCACCTTCATTTTCAATCTAATCGCCTCTTATGTAGTGTGGCTGAGGCTCTCTCATGTTGTATAGTCCATGTTTGCCATTCTATTGCCATTTTTAGCCATTGCATTGCCATTATGCCATTGCCTCGGTTTGCGTGCCCGTGCGCACGCATTTCGAGGCACTTTCATCTTCTTCCATTTGGCCACTATTTTTGGGCCTAACTAGAGCTGCCTAATTCAATGTTTAAGACCATCCCTTGCTTATTTGCATGCTCACTCTTGCATGTTTTGCTTGTAATCGGCATGTTTGCATCTTAGCTCGTATGCCTAGGTTCCATTGCATTGGCATGCATGCCTTGCCTCTTGATCATGTGATAGAGGTTGGGCTTTAGTTTGTTTGATTGGTTTGCATTTCATTTGAACATGAAAAGTTGCATACTGGATTCCTTGTGGCGATCATGCATGGAAAATGCGCCCGATTGTGGTCCCGAGAATCCGAGGCACAAATGCCCCTTTGAGTCATTACCATGAGAAAGTGGACATGAATGGTGCATATATGCCTTGAATTGTGCCTGCCATGCTTTTGCTTTGCACTCTGTTGCTGTCAATTGCAGGTTCTGCAGACATTCCTTGCCGACCGGCAGTATTATTTGCCGACCGGCAGTAAACAAGCAGCCGATGGATTCATCTTGTGCCGGTGACTACAACCACACTGCCGGTGGCAATTCTACTCAGCCGTGGCACTCCTCAGTGTCCATAGGAAGCAGTCCTGAAATTTTGGCAGCCTCCAGAGGAGCACAGGAAAGAAAACAGAGGCAGCCTACGCATGGCGGCGCGCTTCCCGAGGCGGTTTACTATCTTAATTAATTTGTTAATTAGTTAATTAATTTGTAATATTTAATTAGCTTGCGTAGTTAATTAATTTGTAATATTTATTTGGTCCCTCCGAGTGAGGGCATATTTGTAATAAGCGTGCGTGCGTGTGATGTATGCCTTCCAATCCCACTTCTTTCTTCCCTTTTATTTACCTGCTTACGATGGTAGATTAGGGCACATTTATTTTAGCATACCTTATGCTATGCATGCGTGCATCCATACATTTGTACTGCATGCATTAGGCTCGGTACATCACGCTAACTGCATTCGTACTTCAATTTAAAAATTGACTATGTGATAGTTGATCGCATTTCATATGCCATGCTTAGGTTAGCCGAGCCTATCTAATTGCATCCTGTATGTGTTGCATTAGACAATTTTGACATGAACTAGGACATGCATGTTTGCTAACTAGTTTACTGTTTTGGCACGGAGTACGATGTAAGTATTTTTGCTTTAGCATCCAACATGCGTGTGAGTGTTGCCATGACAGTATGATTGCCATGAGGCTAAGTGCTTACATGAGATAAACTGGTTGAATGCCTGTGGGTGGAGGTCAAATTGCTTAAATTGGGATAATGCGTTAAAACTGCGATTTTTAAGCCCACTAGATAGTGGCAAAACCATATTTTCCAAAAGCCCACTTGAAGGTGGCAAAACCTTCATTTTATCCTACTTACGAGTAGCAAACCATTTTCAAAATGAACATAAAACGTTTTATTTCCAATTTGGGCGATTCGGTCTATACTTGTTTGCCGCGCGCATAACATAGTAATTCTAGGCTAACAATTGGTTTAAGAACACATAAAGTTTTCAAAAACGGATATCACGGTTAGTAGAGGCCGGTCTTCGGACCGGGCGAAAGGGGGTGCTCATAGCTGACCTTCCCCGATCGTACCCAAGCTCCCGAGCCGAGACAACTCCGGTAATGACGGACATGTGGCCTTCGGCACCGAGTCAGGGTTTCCTAAATTCCCCAACTCCGGTGATGACGGACATGTGGCCTTCGGCACCGAGTCAGGGTTTCCTAAATTCTCCCATTTTAAAATATTTAGGTGGCGACTCTGTATCTGGCAAAGCAGTCCATGTTTGGCACTACTTTTTCAAAAATCTGTTTCTCAAAACGATTTGCCAGATTTGGACTCTTTGGTTCAGATTAAGAACCGTGACACAAATCGAGTTCGAACTGTAGCATTGAGGCCCCCACGCGGGCGCTGTTACACATACCTGTCAAGAAAACTGACCGACTGGGAAAAAGTGGTCTCCAAGGAGAAGAGGTTGTCTCCCACCCTTGTACCACCTTCAAACAATGGGTCCATGCCAACAATGAACCAAGATAGATGCAAAACGAGGGTTCAGGGGCCAAAACACGCGGCCGGAGGCCTCGAAAACAAACTGTTAAGCATCGAAAGTGTCGTGCAACCACGAAGGTGGTCTCCCGGGCCACAATATCCCTTTAGAGAGAGGAAACAAGGTTTGTCCCAAAAACTGGAGCAAACGGAGAAAGTTAAGCGGTACCGAACCGAGTCGCACGACCGACGGCTTCGAAAACTAGAAACTAGTCTCCAAATGGGAAAAGCGGCCTACGACCACGAAAAGTAGCCTACGGCCACTGAGAGATGGTCTACGAGACCTCTCCCTCCCTTCGGGAAGAGAAAATAGAACCTAGTTTGCAAACCGAGGCAAAACACAAAAGGGGCCGAGGCCCGGAGGCAAGGCTCTCAGCCGAGACTCTGAAACCTCGAAATGAGCACAACATGCGCAATCACTGAGCGCTCAATCGATGACGTCTGGGTCGCTTGAGCATAGGATGTGAGCTCCCAGTATTTTCACTGTTGCTCTGCAAAACTTCTATGACCTTGCATTTACCACTTGAGCGGTGGAAAGTTCGCTTGAGTGGTCCCTTTGTATTATTGCACTTCGCTCGAGTGATGGAAAGTTCGCTCGAGTGGTCTGGTCGAGACATTAGAGTTATATTGCTATCCAAACACTTTTCCAAATCATTTCTTCCACTCTCCTTCTCTCTCTAACAACCCTCTTTCCAAAACCCTAGTTGGAAAACCCTAGATTTCATATAAAAAGAGCAAGAATCGATCTTTGGGCCTCCATTAAAGTTGTTATCCTCATCAAGAGCTACGTTTTGAACTGAATAGATTGTGGTATTTCAGAAACTCAACGAGTGGACCTTCATCTCTCGTCATACAACCTTGAGGTAGGAATACTTTTACCCTTGAATATTTATGTTTTGGTCTAAATATGCGTGGCTCTCTTAAGATGTATGGAACTATTGAGATGAATAATATCTATATACATAAATACATATATATGGGCTTTGTGTGATAAAGTGTTTGTGTGAAATTGATGATGGATTGTGAAATCAACTACAAAATAGTGAATCAACATACTTGAATCAAGGAAAATAAATATTTGAAAGGAGTGTAGCTAGTTTCTCGAGCTCGACGGAGGGGTTTGGTTTCCTCGGATACGATAGCCCTACAGTCAGACTCCTGTGGTTCTGAATCTGGTTTCATAAGTGCAATAAGAAATAGAAAAACACAAATGAGAGTCCAAATCCAAAAAATCTTTGGAAAATCTATTTAAAATTAGAAATGCCAAAAATGGACTGCATCGCCAGATTTCAGAGTCGCCACCTAAATATTTTTAAAAAATTTAGAAAACTCGTAACTCGTGCCAAAGGCTACTTGTCCGTCATAACGAAAGTGTCTTAGCTCGGGAACTTAGGTTTAAGAGGGGAAGGTCATGAATTAAGCACCCCACTCACCCAATCAAAGATCGGCCTTTACTAATCATGATGTGATTTTTATGTACATTATATGCTCATGTTCTGATTTTTATACTAACATTACTATGTGAGCCACGCAAGTATAGACTACGTCGCTTACTTTGGAATGCTTTGATTTCATGTTTGTTTGAAAAGAGTTTTGAATATATGCTACTTGAAAAAGCAAGCTCATATGTACATTAATCAAAATCATCCCAACTTAAGCGAAATAGCCTTCATCCACAGGCATTCAAAGAGATATTTCAAATAAGCACTTAGCCTCATGGAAGTGTGTTTGATATGGCAACACAAACACACATGGGATATGCTAAATCGAAAATGCTCACCTAGTACTCAACCGAGGCACGCCAAAGAGAAAAAAATAATTAGAAAAATGTATGCTCTAATATGCAAGTGACTACTGCAACACATACAAAATGCAACTACTAGGTTCGATTTATGTAACATGTCATATGGATCAACTCCAAGCATGTGGCAACGCACGTATTCAAGTAAGTAGGAAATGATAATGGTATTAGAATGATGAACCGAACTTAATGCATGCAAACATGGATACAACGCATGGCAATGAGATGGAACCAAAAAAAAAATAATGCTACCACGGTAAGCGTGTAAGTAAAAGGGAGAAAGAAACGGGGATTGGAAAACATACAAATATTACAAATTTGCCCTTATACAAGAGGGTCTGAATGAATGTCCTAATTAACTAATTATTACAACACAATTAAATAAACTAAATTAACTAACTATTACAACTTCAAAAAAAGCCAACTCATTGATTACACATACTAATATTAAAGCATTAATTTAATGGACTTGAATGGGAAATGATGAGTCACATGCGCACAATTGAGAACATCCTTCAGAAACCTCTTTGTTTGCTACTTGAATCTACTTTATTTGCAGTTAGAAAATTATTCTGTTTTGGCCTCAGATTCTGCTCTGTTCTGTTGTAAAAATGCCACTGCCTATACAAAATAGGTGGCCAGCCGACCTTGAAAAGTGGTTGGCCGTACATAATTATGGCCGACTAACCACTGCTTCTGTGGGATACCCTGCTGCCACAAAGCTGAAATAGAGCAAAAACAGAGTGTTTCCAGGAGATATTTATCCTTTATGCCCTTCCATATCACGAAGATGATCAAAGAAAGAGTAGATTCGATTCATAAATCATCAATTGTTGCAAATTTGTTGCGTGCTGATCTTAGAACCGATAGGACAAGAGCTCAATAAATTAAACAAAAAGATAGACAATACACCCTCCCTATCATGGAGTTACCTTAAGGAAAGGGGTAGAAATTACTTCATGAATCATTAAACATCACTAAAAAGTATGCAATGATTCAAGATGAAATAGGTTCAATATAAAATCCGATTGAACCTAACCCAATTTTATTACCTTTTTTACTTCAATTTTGTTAGCCCTTTTACTTTACCTTACCATTTTCTTATCTTTTCTTCCTTTTTGTCCAAAAGTGATGAATACGTCCACTAAGTCCAAAAGCAATAAAGAGTAGCAAGCATTGGTTTAACCCAAGAAATGAGCTTTTAAAGCCCTTTTCTATGGGGGAAATTACAAAGGAAGAGTCAAACTCATTTACAAGCGATACTGAATTCAGAGTCAAACACAAAATGAGCGATAATGGCTAATCTAACTCAAAAAGAGCGGTAACGGCATATTCAAACCCAAAATAAGTGATAATGGCTCCAAATCCAAACTCAATAATAAGCTATAATGAAACTTTTCTTTATGATTTCCAAGATCTAACTAGAAAATTAGTCCCTCAGAAGTAATGCACCGGCAATAAAGGGAGGTATCAAACAAGAGATTGTGCTTAGCATAAGAGAGATGTAACGCCCTGGTAATGAACCTCCGAAGAGATTAAACCATTTAGCATGAGGGGTCACTTTCTTATGCCTTGAACGACAATCTTTTGATTGATACAACTCTTAATCAAAATAAACAAAGAAATGACGAAGATTGCAGAGTGCTAATGAAAAGTGGGTGATTACTGTAGACACCTCATTTTTGATGGCCCTTACGACTTGGACGTCATCACTTGCACACCTAATGATGAGTCTATATGCCTGTCAAATACTCAAAGTCCTCAGTGGAATGCCACATCTTTGAGCCTTTCAAATCCTACACCGATGTTGCTTTGTTTTGGGCTAAAACTTTGGATTTTCAAGCCTAAAACCTCTGGTGGCCTGCCGGCCACTGCTATGGGCTACCGGCCCTTGCTCTTTGTTGCCGGCCACCTGTGATGGCCTGCCGGCCACAATGTGTTTTGCAGATATTTTGAAACAACTATGCCAGCTGTTTGCACAAATGCGTGTATATGCTCCCACGTGTATGGTTGGATGTTTTTGAGTGAGGTTTATGTTTTTCTATATATAGAGGACCCTTTCTCACATCTTTAAGATTAGAAAATTTTGGAGCAAAATTTTTCATCTCTCTCTACAATTCTCTCTCTCTCTTGCAAATTTCTTAGCCTTTGCCTATACACTCTTAACCAAACCTCTTCGTCTTTGAGTTGAGGTATCTTTGAGCCTTGTTTGAGCTCTTGAGAGTGTGCTTTGCCATGTTTTATTACTAGAAAGTAATCTCTTCTTCAAAAGGTACAAGGCTTTGCCTCTTTACTTGTTTTAATCACTCTTTTTCTTACTATTTTCCAACTATTTTTGGGCCATAAAAACTCTATATTTTTTGGCTGAAACTTGGGTATTAAGGTCAATAAAGGTTGAGGGGTGGTTCACCCTTCTTTACTCCTCGTTCTCAAGACCTTTACCCTCGTGTTTCCCACCATTACACTATCTTTTTTTGAGCTTTTAAAAATTGATTTTCAGAGTTAATTCAGTGGCTAAAATCATGCTTTGATGTTCAAAATTGGAGGGATTAGCCTCCACTTCTTGTGTCTTGCTTACTAGCCTAGCATGATCTATGTTTTAGCCTATTATTCTAGCTATTTTTATCTTAATTCTAGCATGTTTTAGGACTTATTTAGGATAGTTTTGGGACTATTTCTAAGTGTTTGTTGCATTTGAGCTTTTTTTTGAATGCTTGTAGTGTAACTGTCTTCATGAGTTTGGTGTTTTAGGCCTTAGATACCACCTTATTTGAGTTGATTGCATTTATTTATGGCTTTCCATACTTGTGATCACTCTTAATCATCTCTGTAACCTCCCTCCTTTCTTGGCTTTTCATTTTCTTTGAAAGTTGTTTCAAATTACTTGTTTGTTTAAGCATGAGATTGAGATGTTATGTTTAATGGTTTAATCCCTTTAGGGGTTCATTATCAAAGGTATGATGTCTCTTTCATGCCTAAAGAAACTCTTAGTTTGAGCCTTCTTTCCATTACAGGACTTAAATTCACCATTGGACTCAATTGATTAAAGAATTGAGAGGTAATTAAAATGAAGTAATAAAATTCAAACTAAAAGGTACGAGATAATAACTTACTTTGGGGTCAATCGGAAGTTAATTGAACCTTTGAGTCTTGAGTCGTTTCATACTCATTAGTGATGAAAACGGTTCAAGATTCATTGTCAACTACTTCCCCTGATCTTTCATGATAGAGAGTTGGTTTTAAGAGTCTTATTTTCTTGCATTCATTCAGCTTGCACACTTTGTTCACAAGTCATCATGCAATGAAATTGCACCCATTGATAGTTTGTGCTCAAATTTTACTACTCCTTTGAGTTGTTCAAATGATAAGGAGAGGTAAATTATGCAAACAAAACCCTTGAGAATACACTCTCTCTGCTCTATTTGCTCTCTGTTGCAACAGGACAATCCAGTCAGCAGTGGCCAACAAGATTCATTGCCAACTACTTCTCCTGATCTTTCATGATAGAGAGTTGGTTTTAAGAGTATTATTTTCTTGTATTCATTTAGCTTGCCCACTTTGTTCACAAGTCATCATGCAATGAAATTGCACCCATTGATGGTTTGTGCTCAAATTTTACTACTCCTTTGAGTTGTTCAAATGATAAGGAGAGCTAAATTATGCAAACAAAACCCTTGAGAATACACTGTCTCTGCTCTATTTGCTCTCTGTTGCAACAGGACAATCCAGTCAGCAGCGGCCAACAAACTACCTTCTATGGCCGGCTGGCCATCATCTGTAGACGGCAAGCCCTCTGCCGGCCACCAGTGCAAAATCAAGCAGTATACTTCCCCAGCAGAACATAGTTAGTCTGGAGTTGGAAATCATTGCAAGTGTTCTGCTGTACAACAGAGGCATTCAGTAGCAGAAACAGCGGACTTTTTCAGGTGGAAACTGCATTCATGAATGAGTCCTCCATCGATCCTCGGGATTCGTGTTGCAAATATATTAGTTTTATGATTCAAATAGTGGCTTCGTACTTAATTAGTTAGAATAGCTAATTCTTCTCATGTTGTGATTATTTTAATTAGCTAGATTGATTAAGTAATTAGTTCATTCGGTTCGTAATAATTAGTTAAGTAGTTTAGCTAATTTGTTTTGTAATAAGTAGCTTAGCTTTAATTAGTTAGCTAGTTAACTAGTTTATTCATTCGGACCCTCCTATGTGGGGGCGTAATGTTGTAATAATGTGTATGTCTTTCGGCCCCATGTCTTTCTCCCTTTTATTTACTAACTTATAATGGTTAGTCTAGGGTATCTTGTTTTGTTTAGCATTACTCATGCTTACATCCACTTGTTTTGGTTGCACCGAGGCTTGACGCATCATTCTAACTTGCATTATCATTTAAATACTTCTTTGAATACGTGCTTAGACCACATGCTATCAAATTGCTTCATGTGTCATAATTAATAGCCAAGTCTATTAGTTGCATATCTCATGTGTTGCATTAGTGTAGACTGCTCGAAACTCCGCTCTGCGCGCGAGGGCGCGAATCGTTGTTCTTAGCTACTACAGTTCAGACTCATGTCACTGTTCTGAATCTAATCTCACAAAGTGTAATGTAAGACTGATAAATCACCAAAGAGTCCAAATCCGGCAAATCGTTTTGGAAAATTTATTTTAATCAAAAAGCGCCAAATATGGACTGCTTTGCCAGATTTCATAGTCGCCACCTAAATATTTTGTTTTGGGAAATTTAGGAAACCCTGACTCGTGCCTAAGGCCATGTGTCTGTCATCACCAAAGTTGTCTCGGCTAGGGAACTTGGGTACGAGAGCGGAAGGTCTTGAAATAAGCACCCCCGCTCGCCCGATCAAAGATCAACCTTTACTAACATGATATGTTGTTTTTGAAAATACATGCATTCTTATTTCGGTTAATTAGCTAATCTTACTACGTGATGTGCACAGCATACAAGTATAGACTAGATCGCCTAAATTGGAACAAAACATTCCATGGTTGTTTTTTTTAGAATGGTTTGAAGATGCTACTCGCAAGTAGGCTAAGACGCGGATTTTGCCACCCTCAAGTGGGCTTAGAAAACATGATGATTTGTCACTTCAAGTGGGCTTCAAACTCGCATTTTAATGAATTGTTCCAATTCAAGCAAACCAACCTTCATCCACAGGCATTCATGCAGTTAATCAATTAAGCAGTTAGCCTCATGGCATGCATGCTATCATGGCAGTCACTCACATACATGCAAGGATGCTAAAGCATAAACACTCACAGTGTACTCCAAGCCAAAAAAGAAGCTGGTTAGTAATCAATGCAAGATCCTAGCTATGTCAACAATGCCTAATGCAACACATGCAAAAATGCAACTATGATAGGCTCGACCATTCTAAGATGTCATGTGAATACAACTTGATAACATGTATTCAAATTGGTATTACAATACAATGCAGTTTGTATGATGCGCCGAGCCTGGTGAATGCAAAACAGATGAATGATGCACGCATGCAAGCATAAGGATGCTAATTGAAATATGTCCTAAACTAACCATCGAAAGCTGGTAAAGTAAAAGGGAGAAAGAAATGGGGATTGAAAGACATGAATCACACACACGTACACTTATTACAACATTTGCCCTCTCGACGGAGGGTCCGAATAATAAGCTAACTAGCTAATCAAAGCTAATTAAACTAATTATTACAAAATAAAGCTAACTAACTAATCCTAGTTAACTAATTATTGCAAAACAAGCTAATTAGCTAACTACACTAGCTAATTAAACATTACAGCATAAACCAATTAGCTAAACACGTTAACTAATTAAGTACAAAAACAGAGTATAAGCTAGCTAAGCAAAGTAGTAAAAGGGGGTCTCGGGGCGAGAAGCGCATGCATGCTCGGTCGCCTCATTCGGAAATCCATCGCGATGCCCCAACTTGCCTCTGTTTGCATTTGTTCTCAGAACTCTACACAAAGCTCCAAATAACTTCTACTCCATCATGGAGACCTCTAGGAGCATTGCCGACCACTTATTGCTGTTGCCAACCACCTGCCGACCACTTACCTTTGCTGCAGACCAGAAAAAGTGGTTGGCCAGCCACTTTTACTGGTAAAAAAAAGGGGGGATATAAAACACCATATAACCTTATTTTAAAACCACCAGATAATTTTTCCACCGTGTGGGACATTCTTGTTTTAAAACCACCCCATTCTTTTTCCACTGTGTGGGACATTCTTGTTCTGTTAGTAACTTTGTTCTCATCTTGCTGAATATGTGTCTTGTGGGCTTATTACAAGTATTACCAAATGCAAAAAGTAATATGAATTAACAAAAATGCTCTTATTTGATTAGTAAGGTATCATTTGGTATCATTTCTTTTTTTCTTTTTCTTTTTTTTTTAAAAAAAAAAGAAGAAGAAGAAGAAGAAAGTATCATTTGGTTATTCCAATAATATGAATTGGACAATTTTAAAACACTTCTCAATTTATTAAGATATACATGTAGAGAAAAATTGACAAAAAATTAGATAGAATGATCAAATTAAAACTAAATTTAAAATGTAAATATCAAATTATTTAATTTTAAACGGTAGAGATATAGGACTTAAAAATATAACTTACCCTAAGATTTATACTAAATTCATTAATTAAAAAAGTACGAGTGATAAGAATCTAAGTACTAAAGTTATCGTTTGGTTAGAGTGTTTTTAGTTGACTTTTTTGAATTGTGACTTTTTTAGCTTGAAATTAAAAAATTTGTTTTGGTTGGTTTTTTTTTTTTTTTTTTGGCTTTTTTGATTTTTACAAGAGAAAAAGTGAAATGATTATGATTTGAATGTAACATTCTGCCTTAAAGTGATGTGCATAAAAGATATGTAGAAAAATAGAGAGAGTGATGTGATAACTTATAATGACTTTTTAACTTTTTGACTAAAATATATTGTTCATTAACTTATTTAGCTTATTTTATTTTTTTGTGCTTTTTTAATCCCCACTGACTTTGCCCACAAAGCCTAACTAAACACATCTTGGCTTAGTAGTCGTGTAATATTATTTTGCCACTGGCTTCGTCTGGGAAGTGGGTTGACTTTTTGATTTTTTTGGCTATTTTAGTCTGGGGCTAAAAAGCCTAGTTTGGGTAGGGCTTTTGACTTTTTTGGCTTTTTTGTCTTTTTTGAATTTTTTGTGAGAGAATGAATATAATGATTACAGGTTAGATGTGATGTTTTGTCTTATTAGGCTAAAAAATCTATTTTATTTTTTGTGGCTATTTTAGCCAAAAAAGCTCCAAACCTCTCTTCCCAAACGGAGTATAAGATTATGAATTCAACTCTTTAAGGACATCTCCAATGGCGTATTAAATATTTTACCAAATCTGAGTAAAAAATTGAAAAATTCCTTTATCTGATATCCAGCTCTCCAACGGTGTATTTTTGGCTATCAGCAAAATGCCAGTCAATCGAGAGGACGACAGGCCCGAAGTCTGGCAGATCGACCTGCAAGGTAATCTGGAAAATATATTTTTTTTGTTTGCTAAGAATGAAATTGTTTTACCACATATATTGAGGAGTATGCGAAGTGTGAAGTGAAGCAAATGTAGCAGAGAGGAGAGAGAGACAGGAGACTATGTGTTGCTGCCAATTTGTGAAATCACAGAATCTCTTGGTGGGTAAGAAAAGAGGAAAGTGAAAGTGTTTGTGGGTTTGCATTAGATTTTCTTTTTTCTGCATAGAAAAAAAGGTACGATTGAAATCGCCTAACAAATTAGCTGTGATTTTACCATTTTTTGTATGTGTTTTTGTGTGTGTATTAGATTGGGATCTTAGACTTGAATTGCTTGATTTCATATGGGTTTTGATGTATGGTTACGAAATCTGCGAAACTTTAATCTTTTGATTTGGTGTTTGTGGGAAAATTGGGATTTTCTTGGAATTTGTTTTCACACATTGTACCTTGAAATGGTTGATTTTGTGGGTTTTCGTTGAGTCTTTTTGTGAGGATAGATGTGAAATTGTGAAAGCATAGAAGTTTTTCTCATTGCATTCTCTTTTTTGCTAACGAGTTTGCTTCTATGGGAGTGTTTTTTAGGTTTCCTTTTTCGCTTTGCATGTTCTTTTCTTTTGGATTCATGGTTCTTTGAGTGCTAGATTGATATATGTGTTTCGAAATGCTTATAGCTTTTACATGTGGGATTTTGTAAAAATTAGTGTTACATTATCAACGCAGGTAAACAGATGGAAATGGAGTTTCAATTAGTAAAATTTATGTTCGACTTGATAGTTTAACCTAAGAAACAACGTGAAACTTAAGAAAACCAAATACTACGGTAAAAGCAGTGTGTGTACCGAATCCCGTATTAGATGAAAGTGGGTCGGAGCTCTGCAGCTGAATGGTCTATCCAGGAACTGAGGACCTATAACACAGAACACCGTTGGAACTGTCCAGCCGGGGTTGGTCAGAAAACCCCTCCGGCGTGGGAATGAGTGATCGGAGATGAAGGGCTCTCTCTAGGCATAGAGAGAGGAAAAGAAAAAGTGAATTCAGTTATGTTTGAGTGACTTGAGTAGTCATGAGATACCTTCAATGTTAAAAGAGTGAGGCTTATATAGAAGACTTTGCTTGTTGCCCAAGATGGTTTCATGGAGTTTTGGTGTTTCATGGCTTCCCTTAACATTGCTTGTGGTAGGGGACCTCAAGATAGTTGATGATGGATGATTGTGCTCATTATAACCATGTATATAACAGATCACATTTCCTTTGCTAATTGTTTTCGTGATTCTAGAAGGAGAGGACCAGCTGAGGTGGCAACCTGCACATGTATGCGTTCATAGCTTCCACATTTCTCTAAGAGGTTCCCTCAGTTTGGTACCGTTGTGCCTCAGCTCAGCCTTTTGTAAGACTGCTTGTAGAGATGGGCGGTCGGTTTAAACATATC
>NW_021025001.1:4674900-4714281 GCF_004153795.1 Camellia sinensis | reverse complement strand
TATACGGTAATTTAATCTTGTATTATTATTTTTGGATCCCCCTACCGAGTGAGCGGCACTATTTTTGTAAAATAAGTTTGTGGCGTGCGTTGATGTATGTCTCCAACCCCACTTCTTTCTACCCTTCTTATTACCTGTTATGATGCGTAGATTAGGGCCATTTATTTAGCATACCTTATGCCTATCATTGCATGCATTCATGACATTTGTTGACATGCATCAGCTCGGCACTTTCATTGCTAACTGCATTTGTTACTTTAATTAAAATAAAATACGTGCATCAATTGATTGTTACAATCTCACATGCCATGCTAAGGTTTAGCGAGCCTACTTCAATGCCATACCCGTATGTGTTGCAATTAGTCAAGCCTCATCCAACATGAACTAGGACATGCATGTTGACCTAACTAGTTTATTGTTTTGCACGAGAGCTTACGAATGTAAGTTGTATATGCCCTTAGGCATCTGCCCGCATGCGTGTGAGTGTTGCCATGATAGCTTATGCTTAACAATGTGGCAGATTGCTATATGTGTTATAATATTGTTGTGAATGCCTGTGCCCGGTGAAGGTTGGATTGTGTTTGAGTTGGAAAAAAACTCGTATGAAATCGTATTTGTAGGGCCTACTTGCGAGTAGCAAATCCAAAACAGGATTTTCCAAAACAAACGGATACTTGCTAATGTTTATTTATTCAAATTAGGCAATCGTATTGTCTATACTTGCTTTGATGCGCGCCAATAAACATAGCAATTCTAGGCTTAAAAAATTGGAATAAAGAAACATAACTTTTCAAAATCGGATAATCATGGTTTAGTAGAGGCCGGTCTTCGGACCGCGGCGAAAGGGGGTGCTCATACGCTGACCTTCCCCGATCTACCCTAGCCCTCCCGAGCTGAGCATAACTTCCGGTGTATGCTTACATGGACATGTGGCCTTCGCACCGAGTCAAGGGTTTCCATAAAGCTTCCGCCCATTTTAAATATTTAAGGTGCGCGACTCTGTATCTGCGCAAAGCAGTCCAGTTTGGCACTTTCTTTTCAAAAAAAAATCTGTTTCTCAAATACGATGTTGCCAAATTTGGACTCTTTGGTTCAAGTCAAGAACCGTGACAACAACGAGTCCGAACTGTAGCAAGGGTCCCTCGCGGACTTGTTACAATGGACTCTTGGGGTATCGGGTTTGTTTTCCACTGATACTACAGCCGACAATTACTGGTTTTCTGATGCCGACTGGGCAGGGTGGTGCTGATGATAGCGAAAAGTACCTCCGGGGGGCGTGTTTTACCTTTGGAATAATTTGCGTTTCTTGCATAGTAAACCAGCAGTAATGCCATCTCTCTTTCCCACTGCTGAGGCTGAGTAACATTTGCTAGCAGGGAGTTGTTGTAGCACAAATGTTGTGATGAAGCCAAGAAAGTGTGCTTCATGATTATGAAACGTAGAACAGAAATACCCTCACTCTTTTTTGTTGGATAACACAAGTGCATAAAACATTTCAAAAAATCCAGTCCAACACCAAAACCCAAAAAACAAAGACCTCCACTTGACATCCGGTCACATTTTTATTCGGAGTAGATGAAGGCCTTGCTTATTTGGAACATATCCCTACTGAGCCATCAAAAACTGATATGATTACATAAACCCCTTGATCTTCTTCGATTTGAGTTTCTTTAGAAAACCTTTGGGTGTAATGCTCAGTACTAGGGTTTCCGTCGGGGAGATCTGACTACTGTTCTTAGATGTGTTAATCTCATTGCTGATTTGAGTCCTGGGTATCTTTGCATCAAAATATTAAATGAACACTGCTCATGTTTCTTACAAGATTTGTTTACATCTTGTTCAATAGCTCATTCTTGAAATGCCCATACTCTTTACTTCGTGCATCTCATTCTGTACAATTCTTGAGGCTAAACTGCTTGGCATGGGGTTTCCGCATAAGTGATCAAAGTTCTTATGGACCACTGACAGTGTTTTCTTGTACTTTGCGATAAATTGCCTATACTAGTAGAATCATGCGGCATGTATATCTCTAACCATACTACCGCCTTAGTTCACTCCTCATGGTTTTCTCCTCAGTACATGATCTCCGGCATTGAAAAGCGATCTACTAGAGCCACAACCCGGGCCACATTTTGATATTCTTCTCGTGTATGGAATCCATACTCTTGAGTTTAGATTGTGCATGCCACCAGTGAGTGCCCACAGAAAGAAAAAACATAAAAAAAAAAACAAGTGCTCTGAGGCGGGAGCTTCCGCATTTACTTAAACAATACCGCTGTGATTCCTGTGGTTTGATCTTTCTGCTGTGATAGTCAGGTACATCTTGTCGTGGGAGGTCCAGCGCATCCGCATCACTACTAGGATAAGTCTAGCTTCTGGCTCTCAAGAGATTGCACACCACACACATTTTTTTACATGAGCTCTCATGCTGTGTTTTTGAGTTATGCATTCTCTATGATTGAGCGTGCCTGGCTTTGATAATACTATCTGTGTTTGTTCATATGAAGCTGGTGTTTCATCTCTTTTCTCAAAATTTGCAGACCCATAATTTGATGGATTTCTTGTCTTTGTGGCTTTAGTCCAACTTGCTCTCATTGCTTGTTTACAGGACTATTCCTAGGTGTTTTGTTTTTTTTTTTTTTTAAAAAAAAAAAAAAAAGGGGTTTTTTCCGCTAGAGCGCGATATGTTTTACGCTCGGGGCGCGTTTTATTTATAATTCAAACTTTTGCAGCAGTTTGTTCCTGGATTCACGGGCAGTTCTGCAGAGATGGGTTTCATTGAGCTCGAGCGGCCCTATGCACGCTCGAGCCAGGGAATTCTGCTTGATTAGCTGTTTTTACGCCTCGAGCGGGCTAACACGTTACGCTCGAGCGGCACTTTTATACTTTAAACTCCTCTCTCGACTCTTCGACTCATTTTTTTTCCTTTTTCATTCTCTTGATCTTAGGGGTTGTTTTGTGCTGCATCTGTGGTCGATTTTCCCTCTGCTCCTCCATCCTCCTGCCGATTGCTCCTTTGGTAAGTTTTACCCACATTACTCTTTTATTTTTGTTGATTTTTGTTCTTATTTGGTTATAGATGGCGTGTTGCCGGTTGTGATCTTGTGGGTTTTGTGCTGTCGTTTTGTGGATTCTCCTATCTCTGCTACACCTTTTCCTTGTCCATTGTCTGATTTTATATGTTGTTTCTTTATTGTGTCTGTAGTATGTCGGGTTTATCTGTGTTCATGCTTTCCATGTTTTATGCGCTGTGAGGTCACTGTGCTCGTGAGTATCGGGTCCTGTCTTGAATACATTGCTTTGGATTTTCTCATGATTCATACTTATACTTTGCAATTTCTCTCATATTGGGTGTATTAGTTATGAGTTCTTCATACCATGCTCCTCTTTTTCATGCTTGATCTTTTGCATTGCACATGAGGATTCATGCCTGTTTTTTTTAATTTGGTTATTGAACTAAATGATTTGCTTTGTTTTGTTTGGTTGTGGCTTGGGTTTTGGGCGTTGTTGGTTTGTTGGTGTTATAGTGGTCTTTTTGTCATCATGTCTGCTCCTGCCCCCTAAACGCCGAAAAGCCACCGTCTCTCGCCCTCCTATAACCCTGTTAGGCTTTCAGTCGGAGTCCACACAATCCGAAGAGTCCTTCACAAATTTTTGTGAATCGGCACAGTTCATTTAGAACGCGAATTTCAACCCGATACATTTGAGTCCATCCAGCATTCGTTCTTGTTCGAGCCCTCTAGTTGGCTGACGCTTGTTTTATTGCTTTTACGGGGCGTCAGAATCTCGATGGGTTCGAGAATTCATTGCTAATATGGAGGGTATTACGTGATTAATGAGCCATCTTTCACTACATGGCGTTTGGCAAAATACATTTCCGTCACCCTGTATTGATCGCCATTACTTCGATGCCCCGTCTTTGGATTTTTTGGATGCTCGCCTTCGATGCCTTTGATGGTTGTCTTGGTCAGATTAAGGAGGACTCTCCGCCATCTCGCCGCGTCTCATTCAAGTCTCACGGCCCACCCGATGCTTTCATTTCTGATCCGCGCAAAAGGGGGAGTGATATTGCTTGTGTGGATACAGTTGGGCCTACAGTTGATCAGTTGGTTACACATTAGTTGATTACAAAGCTTTTGATTACACTTTTTCGTACAGTAGTTCTCTGGTTATCCTTCCTTAGTACAATTGGATTTAGTATAGTTTTTTCTTTTTGGTTATATTTGCGATATATGTTTTGCGATGGATGGATATATGTTTATGGATGGATGGATACTGGTTTTGCTTTATGATTGCGCTTAATAGGTTTATATTAAAGCTGGTTTGCCTTATGATTGCCTAATGCGTTTAATTATATCCAGTTTCACACTATTTTGGTTTGGCTTTGTGTTTGGGTTCTTTTTCAGGCCTCATGGAACACGCGCAATAAGTGATTGAAGTTGAATGAATGAATTCCTTTCTCAAGTTGTGTGTTTTTTACGGGTTTAAAAGAATGTTTTGTTTATTTATTTTGAAACTTTTATAGTGCGTGTTGTGTTAGGAACAATGGTTGAAAGCGTTTTGTCCGAATGACATAAGGGGAGATTGTTAGGTCCCTATGTTTGTCAAATCGGAGCAAAACATTGTGTTGATTCAAATGTAATTTTTTGTGTTTTTGTTCTGCTTGCTCGAGCGGATGCCTTGTGCAGCTCGAGCGTAGATTCAAGCCAGGTAGCTCAGTATTTTGTTCAGAGGCAAGCAAAAAAAATACTGGTGCGCGTGTTATTTAGCTCCGAGCGGATTCTCCTACTCGACTTCGAAGCGCATCCTCAGTTTGCTCGCACGCAGGTTTTTTTGGTCAATCGCCTCGAGCGCGGATTGTGTTGGCTGGAAGGCTCGGCGACTTCTGTAACCTCAATTGTAACCTAATACGCTCATAGGTCTACTGGCGGCCCGTGCACTACCAGATTCCTATTTAAAAGCCTGTTATAGGTTTTTTTTTTGCAGGTAGTTTTCCAGATCTCATCTACAAGCACTAGGGTTGTGTTTAAAGTTTTCTTTTGGAGTTATTTTCTAAAAAAAGTTTTTCCTTGATGCTTCTTGAGAGAGTTCTGAACTTATGCGATGAAGATTCATCATCAAGAGGTGTGCTTCATAAGTTTCAAGTAAGTTCTCTTCGGTGGATTCCGAAGCTTAAAGTCGTAGATCAAAAGGCGTTTGATATCTACGCAGTCGTTAATTCGACAAGCTGAAGCTTGTGAGGTGTGGAATCACTCAGGATCAATTCCGTGACGTAAGGTGGTGTGTGAAAAGATGTTACAGAAAGATTCAGAGACAAATTGACTGGTTGGGCTAATTTGTATGGTATCTTTGTATTCTTTTCGTATCTTCAATAGTGGATTGATAGTTGGCGTTCGCCCGCTGGTTTTGATTACAATGAAGATCTTCAAATGTGGTTTTTTTTCCACGTAAAAAAATCGTTTGTTTTTTGATCGATTTATTGTTTATTCTCAAAAACAAACAAACTAAAATCACTCTCGTAAGTGTGATGATTTTAGTGTGAGTGTATTTGGAATTTAATTGGGATTCTGGAATAGTTAATCTTGATCTAATACACAATCACGTAGGCATTTCAAAACCACTACACCTTAACGGTTTATTTGGAAATTAAAAAAAGAGGAAATTGAATAGCAAAAGAACTTGAAAAAAAATGAAGTGCGAATAAAATCAAAATGCGGGAAGTTGCCCGGGGATAAGCATTAGAATGAGAAGTCAATCAAGCAAACCACTATACATTAAACGTCTATTTGAAAATAAACTAAAAAAGCCCAAATTGCAATAGAAAAGGAAATTGAATAAAAATGAAAGTGGAAATAAAAATAAAAATTAGAACTTGCATAAAATTAGAAATGAAGTTTATTCATGAAACCACTATACCTTAACGATCTATTTGGAAACTAAATATAAAAAGGAAAATCAATGGAAAAAGGAAATTGAATAAAAATGGAAGATATGAATAAAAACTAAAAATGGAAGTTGCAAAAAATTTAAAATGAAAGTTCATGAAGAACCGCTTATACCTTAGCGATCTAATTTGGAAATTAAATAAAAAAAGGCAATTGAATGGCAGATTGGAAATTAAATAAAAACAGAAGTTGAATAAAAAACAGAAGTTGGAAAGGCACAAATTAAAACATGGAAATTCATTCAGGAAACCACTATACCTTAACGATCCATTCAGAAATTAAATAAAAAAGGAAATTGAATGGAGATGGAAATTTAATAAAAATAAAAGTTGAATCAAAATAGCAAATGCGAAAAGAAAAAAATTTAAACATGTAAGTTCATTCAAAAAATTACTATACCTTAACGATCTATTTGCGAAAATTAAATTAAAAGAAATTGAATGGACATGAAATTTAAATAAAAATGAAGTTGAATAAAAATAGAAATGGAAACTGCCCATAAAATTAAACGTGGGAAGGTCATTCAAGAAACCACTATACCTTAACGATCCTATTGTGAAATTAATTCAAAAAGGAAATTGAATGGAGATATAGAGGAAATTTAATAAAAATAGAAGTTGAATTAAAAATACGAAATGCGAAACTCCATAAAATTAAACATGGAAGTATCATTCAAGCAAACCACTATACCTTAACGATCTATTTGGAAATTCATAAAAAAGGAATTGAATAGAAAAGGAAATTGCATTTAAAAATGGAAGTTGAATAAAATAAAAAGAAGGTGCATTAAAATTAAAAATGGACTGTCACATCAAAAGAAACCACTATACCTTAACGATCTATTGGGAAATTAAATAAAAAAGGAAATTTCAATTGCAAGAAAAAATTGAATAAAAATGGAAGTTGAGTAAAAATAAAAAAGAAGTTGCATAAAATTAAAAAATGAAAGTTCGCTTCAAAGAAAAACCACTAACCTTAACGATCTAATTTGGCAAATTAAAATAAAAAAAACGGATCGAATAGAAAAGAAATTGAATAAAAAATGCCGAAGTTGCAATAAACAAATAAAAATGGAAGCTTGCATAAAATTAAAATGCAAAGTTTCGTTCAACTAACCACTAACCTGAAACGATCTATTTTGGAAATTAAATGTAGCACGAAATTCTAATAGAAAAGGAAATTGAGTAAAAGTGAATAGTTGCATAAAAAAAAAATGAAAGTCTGCATAAATTAAAAATGAAAGCTTCATTCGAGAATACCACATATACCTATAACGATCTAATTTGGAAATTAAATAAAAAAAGGAAATTGAAATATAAAAGAAAATTGAATAAAAATGGAAGTTGAATAAAAATAAAAATGGAACGTTGCATAAAATTAAATGGAAGTCATTCAAGAAGAACCACTATACCTTAACGACTTATTTGGAATAAAAAAAGAGAAAAGGAAAATGAAACAGAAAAGGAAATGTGATAAAAATAGAAGTTGAATAAAAACAAAATAGAAGTTGCATAAAATTAAAAATGGAAGTCTATTCAAGAAACACTAATACCTGAACGATCTATTTGAAATTTAAATACAAAAAAGCAAACTGACGAAACATGGAAGTATGAATAACAAAAAAATGAAGTTCCTATATAATTAAAAATGAAAGTTCATTCTAAGAAACAACTAGAACCTTAACGCCGATTTATTTGGAAATTAAATAAAAAAGGATAATTCAATAGAAAACGCGAAATTGAATAATAAGTGGAAGTGATAAAAATACAATGCGAAGTTGCATAAAATTTAAAAGTGGAAGTTCATTCAAGAAACCACAACACCTTTAACGATCTTATTGGAATTAAATAAAAATGGAAATTGAAGGACTGGAATTGAATGGCATGAATTGAATAAAAATAGCAAGTTGAATAAAAATAGAAATGGCAAACTGCATAAAATTAAACATGGAAGTTCATTAAGAAACCACTATACCTTCACGATCTATTTGGAAAATTAATTTAAAAAGGAAAACTGAATAGAAATGAAAATTGGATAAAAATGAGAGTGCGAATAAAAATAAATATGGAAGTTGCATAAAAGTTAAAAATGCAAGTTCATTCAAGAAACCACTACACCTTAACGCATCTATTGAAAATTAAATAAAAAGGCAAATTGAATGGAGATTGAAATTGGAATAAAATAGAAGTGAATTATAAAATAAAATGGAAATGGCATAAAATTAAACATGGAATTTCATTTTAAGAACACCACATACCTTAACAATGCCTATTGAAATTAATAAAAAAGTAAATTGAATAGAAAAGAGAATTGAATAAAAATCGAAGTGAATAAAAATAAAATGCGAAGTTGCGATATAGTTCGAAATGGAAGTTCATTCAAGAAACCCTACACACTTAACGATTCTATTTGGGAACAATAAATATAAACAGGAAATTGAAGAGAAAAAGGAAAATTGTAAAAAAATGGAAGTTGAATTAAAATAAAAATGAAGTTGCATAAAATTAAAAAATAAAGTTCATTCAAGAAACAAGCAATAACTTAACGATCTATTTGCGAAATTATAAAAAAAGGAATTGAATAGAGCATGGGAACATTGAATAAAATAGAAGTTGAATGATAGAAGTGAAAACTGCATAAAATTAAACATTAAAATTTCATTCTATGTACACCTATATCCTTAACGATCCATTTGGAAATTAAATAAAAACGGAAATTGAATGGAGATAGAAATTATAAAAAGTAGAAGTTGAATAAAATAGAAATTGAAACTACATAAATTAAACATGCGACGTTCATTCAAGAAACCACTATACCTTAAATGATCTTTTGGTAAAATTGAATAAAAAGGAAATTGAATGGAAAAGCGAAAATTGAATAAAAAATGGAAGTTGAATAAAAATAAAATGGAAGTTCCATAAAACTTAAAATGGAGTCAGTTTCATTCAAGAAACTATTACTATACCGTAACGATCTATTAGGAAATTAATTTAAAAAAAATGGAATATATGAAAAGAAGAAATTAAATAAAAATGGAAGTTGAATTAAAAAAAAAATAGAAATTTGCATAAAATTGAAATGAAAGTTTATTCAAAGAAACACTATTCTTAACGATCTATTTGGAAACTAAAATAAAAAAGGAAATTCAATAGAAAAGGAATTGAATAAGGAAGTTGAATAAAAATAAAAAATGCGAAGTTGCAAAAATTAAAAATGAAAGTCCATTGAAGAAACCCACAAGACCTTAACGATTTATTATGGAAATTAAATAAAAAAGGAAATTGAATAGAAAAGAAATTGAATAAAATGGAAGTGGAATAAAAATACAAATGCGAAGTTGCAATAAAAATTAAAAATGGAAGTTCAATTCAAGAACCACTGCACCTTAACGATCTGTTTGCGAAATTAAATAAAAAAGGAAATTGAATGCGAGCATGAAATTGAATAAAATATAGCAAGTGGAATAAATAATTAGGAATGCGAACTGCCATAAAATTAAACATGGAAGTTCATTAAGAAACCCACCCATCCACTTAACGATCTATTTGAAAATTAAATAAAAAATTTAATTTCCAAATAGATCGTTAAGGTATAGTGGTTTCTTGAATAGGTTTTCATTTTTAATTTTATGCAAGTTCCACTTCCATTTTTATTCAATTTCCTTTTCTATTCAATTTCCTTTTTTATTTAATTTCCAAATAGATCGTTAAGGTATAGTGGTTTCTTGAATGAACTTCCAAGTTTGATTTTTTGCAACTTCCATTTTTATTCAATTTCCTTTTCTATTCAATTTCCTTTTTTTATTTACTATCCAAATAGATCGTTAATGTATAGTGGTTTCTTGAATAAACTTTCATTTCTAATTTTATGCAACTTCCATTTTTATTTTTATTCAACTTCCATTTTTATTCAATTTCCTTTTCTATTGAATTTCCTTTTTTATTTACTATCCAAATAGATCGTTAATGTATAGTGGTTTCTTGAATAAACTTTCATTTCCAATTTTATGCAACTTCCATTTTTATTTTTATTCAACTTTCATTTTTATTCAATTTCTTTTTCAATTGAATTTCCTTTTTTTTTTTTTTAACTTCAAAATAGATCGTTGAGGTATAGTGGTTTCTTGAATGAACTTCCTTGTTTAATTTTATAAAGTTTCCATTTCTATTTTGATTCAACTACTATTTTTAATCAATTTTCATCTCCATTCAATTTCCTTTTTTGTTTAATTTCCAAAAAGATCGTTAAGGTATAGTGGTCTCTTGAATGAACTTGCATTTTTAATTTTATGCAACTTCCATTTTTATTTTTATTCCCCTTCCATTTTTATTCAATTTCCTTTTCTATTCAATTTCCTTTTTTTATTTAATTTCCAAATAGATCGTTAATGTATAGTCGTTTTTTGAATGAACTTTCAGTTTAAATTTTATGCAATTTCCATTTTTATTTTTATTCAATTTCTTTTTCTATTGAATTTCCTTTTTTTATTTAATTTCCAAACAGATCCTTAGGGTGTAGTGGTTTTTTGAATGAACTTCCTTTTTTAAATTTATGCAACTTTCATTTTTATTTTTATTCCACTTCCATTTTTATTCAATTTCCTTTTCTATTGAATTTCTTATTTTATTTAGTTTCTTGAATGAACGTCCATGTTTAATTTTATGTAGTTTCAATTTCTATTTTTATTCAACTTCTATTTTTATTAAATTTCTATCTCCATTCAATTTCCGTTTTTATTTAATTTCCAAATGGATCGTTAAGGTATAGTGGTTTACTGAATGAATTTTAATGTTTAATTTTATGCAGTTTTCACTTCTATTTTCATTCAACTTCTATTTTTATTCAATTTCCATCTCTATTCAATTTCCTTTTTTTAATTAATTTCCAAATAGATCGTTAAGTTATGCTTGTTTCTTGAATGAACTTTATTTTTAATTTTATGCAACTTCATTTTTATTTTAATTCAACTTCCATTTTTTTACAATTTCCTTTTCTCTTCAATTTCCTGTTTTATTTATTGTCCAAATAGATCGTTAAGGTGTAGTGGTTTCTTGAATGAACTTCCATTTCGAACTTTATGCAACTTCCATTTTTATTTTTATTCCACTTCCATTTACTCTGATATATGAAAGAATATGGAACATTTGAGTGTCAATGCATGTCTTATTTATTGAGTTTAATGCTATTAATTTGAGGGCGTTACAGGTTTCTTAAATGAAATTCCATGTTTAATTTTATGCAATTTCCATTTCTATTTTTATTCAATTTCAATCTCCATTCAATTTCCTTTTTTATTTAATTTTCAAATAGATCGTTAAGGTGTAGTGGTTTCTTGAATGAACTTCCATTTTAAATTTTATGCAACTTCCATATTTATTTTTATTCCACTTCCATTTTTATCCAATTTCCATTTCTATTCAGTTTCCTTTTTTAATTAATTTCCAAATAGATCGTGAAGGTATAGTGGTTTCTTGAATGAACTTCCATGTTTAATTTTATGCAGTTTCCATTTCTATTTTTATTCAACTTCTATTTTTATTCAATTTCCATCTCCATTCAATTTCCATTTTTATTTAATTTCCAAATAGATCGTTAAGGTGTTGTGGTTTCTTGAATGAACTTCCACTTTTAATTTTATGCAACTTCCATTTGTATTTTTATTCCACTTCCACTTTTATTCAATTTCCTTTTCTATTGAATTTCCTTTTTTATTTAATTTCCAAATAAATCGTTAAGGTCTAGTTGTTTCTTGAATGAACTTTCATTTTTAATTATATGGAACTTCCATTTTTATTGTTATTCAACTTCCATGTTTCGTCAGTTTGCTTTTTTTATTTAATTTCCAAATAGATCGTTCAGGTATAGTGGTTTCTTGAATAGACTTCCATTTTTAATTTTATGCAACTTCTATTTTTGTTTTTATTCAACTTCTATTTTTATTCAATTTTCTTTTATATTCAATTTCCTTTTTTTATTTAATTTCCAAATAGATCGTTAAGGTATAGTGGTTTCTCGAATGAACTTTCATTTTTAATTTTATGCAACTTTCATTTTTATTTTTATGCAACTTTCACTTTTACTCAATTTCCTTTTCTATTGAATTTCGTTCTCAATTTAATTTCCAAATAGATCGTTCAGGTTTAGTGGTTAGTTGAACGAACTTTCATTTTTAATTTTATGCAACTTCCATTTTTATTTTTACTCAACTTCCATTTTTATTCAATTTCTTTTCTATTCGATTCCGTTTTTTTTATTTAATTTCCAAATAGATCGTTAAGGTATAGTGGTTTTTCTTGAACGAACTTCCATTTTTAATTTTATGCAACTTCTTTTTTTATTTTTACTCAACTTCCATTTTAATTCAATTTTCTTGTCAATTGAATTTCCTTTTTTTATTTAATTTCCCAATAGATCGTTAAAGTATAGTCGTTTTTGGATTGAACTTCCATTTTTAATTTTATGCAACTTTCATTTTTATTTTTACTCTACTTCCATTTTATGCTATTTACTTTTCTATTAAACTTCCTTTTTTATTTAATTTCCAAATAGATCGTTAAGGTATAGTGGTTTCGGGATTGAACTTCCATATTTAATTTTCTGCAACTTCCATATTAATTTTTATTTAACTTCCTTTTTTATTCAAGTTTTTTTTCTACTCAACTTCCTTTTTATTTTTATTCCACTTCCATTTTTATTCAATTTCCTTTTTTATTTAATTTCCAAATAGATCGTTAAGGTATAGTGGTTTCTTGAATGAACTTCCACGTTTAATTTTATGCAGTTTCCATTTCTATTTTTATTCAACTTCTATTTTTATTAAATTTCCATGTCCATTCAATTTCTTTTTAATTTAATTTCCAAATAGATCGTTAAGGTATAGTAATTTTTTGAATGAACTTACATGTTTAATTTTTTTCATTTTCCATTTCTATTTTGATTCAACTTTTATTTTTATTAAATTTCCATCTCCATTCAATTTCCTTTTTTATTTAATTTCTGAATGGATCGTTAAGGTATAGTGGTTTCCTGAATGAATTTCCATGTTTAATTTTGTGCCGTTTCCACTTCTGTTTTTATTCAACTTCTGTTTTTATTTAATTTCCATCTCCATTCAATTGCCTTTTTTTATTTAATTTCCAAATAGATCGCTAAGGTATAGCGGTTTCTTCAATGAACTTTCATTTTTAATTTTTTGCAACTTCCATTTTTATTTTTATTCAACTTCCATTTTTATTCAATTTCCTTTTCCATTGATTTTCCTTTTTTATTTAGTTTCCAAATAGATCGTTAAGGTATAGTGGTTTCATGAATAAACTTCCATTTCTAATTTTATGCAAGTTCTATTTTTATTTTTATTCCACTTTCATTTTTATTCAATTTCCTTTTCTATTCAATTTGCTTTTTTATTTAATTTCCAAATAGATCGTTAATGTATAGTGGTTTCTTGATTGAACTTCCATTCTTAATCTTATGCAACTTCCATTTTGATTTTTATTCCACTTCCATTTTTTTTCAATTTCTTTTTCTATTCAATTTCCTCTTTTATTTAATTTCCAAATAGACCGTTAAGGTGTAGTGGTTTTGAAAATCCTACGTGATTTGTGATTAGATCAAGATTAACTTATTCCAAATCCCAATTAATTCAAAACACTCAACCTAAAATCATCAAACACTTACGAGAGTGATTTTAGTTTGTTTGTTTTTGAGAATAAACAATAAATCGACACAAACGATTTTTTACGTGGAAAAAACCACAATTGAAGAACCTTCAATTGTAATCAAAAACCACGGGCGAACCGCCACTATCAATCCACTACTGAAGAACGAAAAGATTACAAAGATACCATACAAATTACCCAACCCAGTCAATTTGTCTCTGAATCTTCTGTAACTCTTTCACCACGCCTTCGTCACGGAATTGATCCTGAAGTTGATTCCACACCACAACTTCACTTGTCGAATTAACGACTGCGTAGAATCAAACGCCTTTTGGATTCTACGCTTTAATCTTCGGAATCCACCGAAGAGAACTTACTTGAAACTTATGAAGCAACCTCCTTGATGTATGAATCTCAATGCATAAGTTCAGAACTCTCTCAAGAACATCAAGGAAAACTATGAAAAATCTCCAAAGAAAACTTTAAACACAACCCTAGTGCTTTTAGATCAGATCTAGGAAAACTGCCTCAAAAAAAAACCCTTAACAGCTTTAAATAGGAATCTGGATCCGCGATCTTCGCTCGAGCTCAACACAACCCGCTCGAGCGGACTGACCAAAAACTGCGTGCGAACAAACTGAGATGCGCTCGAGCGTAGGAGAATCCGCTCGAGCGTAAAATCACACATTCCAGTATTTTTACAGACGACTGTAGAGATGCTGAGAGCTTCCAATCCCCGCTCGAGCGTCACTTTCCCCGCTCAAGCGGGAAGGCCAAAACTGGAAAAACTGGAAAAATATAGCATGATCGAACAGGCAACTTTGAATGTATTTTTGCATTTTGCTTCGGGGGCGCTGTCCCTCGACCCCGCCGTGGCGCTGCCCCGGACCCGCCAAGGGGCGCTGACCCCTCGACCCCCGCGAGCTGACCGTCATAATCAGCGAAGTGGCAATCTTGAAAATATTAGCATCACAAACTTCTCTGAAAAAGCACAATTCGGGTTGGATTCGCATCTAAACACTCATAACCTCACTGGAAAAAAAATGCGAAATAAATACAACTAAAAGAAGTTTTGTCAAACGGGATTACCAAGAATAAAACCTAACACTATTTTTATGGCCAATAATTTTATCTTTTAGTGAGAAAATAATTTTGTCACCAAATAAATGGTTTAGTTGCTAAAGGATTTTAGAGGGAAATGAATATATTGGCGCCTTAGATATATCAGTTCTTCTTCTCACACACAGATTTGACCACCAAACCTCACCCTACATGACCTCACCTTAGCGCACACCACCAATGCCGCTTGCCACTGCCACTCCCACCACCACCACCATCGTCGGCAGATCACCACCGCCGCATCCTCACAGGTATTCTCTCACTCTCGGTCTGTGTCTCTCTCACTCGTGGTTTGTTTTTCGCTTTGTCTACCTCAATCACTCTCTCTCCGTCTTTGTCCCTCTTTCTCTTCTCTCACGCCTCATGCCTCTATGTCTCTTCTCTCTCACGCCTCTACCCTCCTCTCTATTACTGGAGCATCACTGCAAGGGTTCGACGAGCACAACGCAAGGGTTAGATGAGCACACTATAAGGGTTAGCACCACCGTCGCTTTGTCTCGGGTAGGTATGTCCTCTATTTCGCCCTCTCTCTCTCTTTCTCTCTCTGTGTGTGTGTATGTGTCTCTCTGTCTTCCTCTCTATGTCTTCTTCGATTCACATACACCTGCACACCCAACCTTAAATTCGACCCACCCCCAAATCGACCCACCTTGCTCGAGTGGTGATTGGGCTGCTCTTTGGATTTCACCGCTTGTACACCCGTAAACAATTGGAACAATGCTTCCAACCATGCTTGTTCCTACTCTCTGGACTTTTACCCCTTGAACACCATTACAACAATCCAAACATGCCTTTTTTTGAATTGATTCCTATTAATAGGGTGATTGGGGAAGATCCAAATCAATTTTATTTTGTCAATAAAATAAAGAATAAGAATTCAATGACCCCTTCAAATGATTGATATGAAGAATAGATGTTTTCATATGTAACTATCTATCTCATTGGAAAATCAGGCATATTAATTAAAATGGCGAGTGAATGAAAATGAAATGGTATTTTTTTTCCTATTGGTTTTTGGTGCAAAAGCGACTAATATTAATGTTGATTGAGTCAGACATGAGTTAATAGGATTGATGAGGTTTTGATGTCTCAATTTCAGGTTTGAACATAAGAGTTAAGGTGTCAAGTTCAAGCCTCTCCTAATGGGTCATTAGAGGTTTGCTTTTGCCTCTCCTCCTTACTCTCCGTTTTTGCTGATGGCTGTGTTTGTGTTTCTAAGATTTGGGAATGTCCCATTGTATTTTCAGTGTGTTGGGTTAGTTTTGTTTGGGTTTTCTATGCCATTTGTGGAATACTTGATAGTTAGTTTAAATATTTTATTTTTCCCTTACTGCAATTGCTGCAGAAAATTTTATTTTTAACTTTCAACCTGCTAAACAGAAATTTGATCAGAAAACTCAACCTGCTAAACATAAATGAATTGTGAAAAAAAAAATGGTTTGTCTATGACACCCATGACACCAAATGACAGTATGCTTAATTGCATGCAAGTTCTTTTCTTGGATGAATGTAATATATATATATGGTCGTGGTGATAGTGTATGAAGATCATTTAGCATGATTTGAGAAAGATATTTGACATTCATCATATTGGCTTCCAATTTTGTGTAGAACACCATCGAGTGATTCACTATTCTACTTGGTCGTGGTGATATTTGGCATTCATCATATGGTTATGCTGTTTGCCCTGAGTAATTCACTATTCTATTCCCAGGCCTGGTTGACAAATGAGTGAAATGACAATTTGTTTTGACTATTTGAGAAGTTTGATGATATTAAAAAGTGTCTTTTGTATGTCTTATCTCCATTTGTATTAATGCAAAAAGAATAATTGCAAGAGCTGTTTTTGCTGTTTTTGCTGTTTTATGATGTTTGTCATTGTGATGATGATATTTTCGAGTCTTGCCTGACATCAATTTAGTCAAATAAGGTATACTGAATCTTCACCAATGTTGGTTAGAACATGAAACGAAACATTAGGAATACATGTTCATAAGCATTATGGTTAGTGCTTACCTTTTTATTTTATTTTATTAAGAGTTAGTTTTTTATAATACCATGATATTCCTCTAGATGCTCATGCTTTTAACCATTTGATGTTGTTGCTTCTCACAGTTAAAGAAATATACAGTGGCTTTATATTGATATGGGTATACTTATGAAGCTGGCTGCATATTTAGCAATTAAAAAACAACAAGGTTTTAATAACATTATACACCTTTTGTTTTTTTTTTTTTTTAATAATGCAATCTTTTTAATAATGCAATGAGGTCAATTATTTGTTTTTTAGCAATTGAAAACAACTAATGCAATGAGGTCATATTTAGCAATTAAAAAATGACTAATCTTTTTGTTTTTTTTTTTAATAATGCAATGAGGTCAATTATTTGTTTTTTAGCAATTGAAAACAACTAATGCAATGAGGTCATATTTAGCAATTAAAAAATGACTAATCTTTTTGTTTTTTTTTTTAATAATGCAATGAGGTCAATTATTTGTTTTTTAGCAATTGAAAACAACTAATGCAATGAGGTCATATTTAGCAATTAAAAAATGACTAATCTTTTTGTTTTTTTTTTTAATAATGCAATGAGGTCAATTATTTGTTTTTTAGCAATTGAAAACAACTAATGCAATGAGGTCATATTTAGCAATTAAAAAATGACTAATCTTTTTGTTTTTTTTTTTAATAATGCAATGAGGTCAATTATTTGTTTTTTAGCAATTGAAAACAACTAATGCAATGAGGTCATATTTAGCAATTAAAAAATGACTAATCTTTTTGTTTTTTTTTTTAATAATGCAATGAGGTCAATTATTTGTTTTTTAGCAATTGAAAACAACTAATGCAATGAGGTCATATTTAGCAATTAAAAAATGACTAATCTTTTTGTTTTTTTTTTTAATAATGCAATGAGGTCAATTATTTGTTTTTTAGCAATTGAAAACAACTAATGCAATGAGGTCATATTTAGCAATTAAAAAATGACTAATCTTTTTGTTTTTTTTTTTAATAATGCAATGAGGTCAATTATTTGTTTTTTAGCAATTGAAAACAACTAATGCAATGAGGTCATATTTAGCAATTAAAAAATGACTAATCTTTTTGTTTTTTTTTTTAATAATGCAATGAGGTCAATTATTTATGTGATGAGATCAACTCTTAAGTGGTGGTGGAGATTTGGCAATGAAGATAAGGTGTTGTGGAAGAAAATAGTTTGTGGTAAGTACAATCTCCAAGGGAGCAGGTGGTGCCCACATGTTAAGAGATCTGATGCCCATTCTAGGATCTGGAAGGACATCCTATCAGTGGGGAGCTTAAGACCTGAACTTTGTAACCTTTTTGTTTTTTTTGTGAGCAATACTCAAATACAAATTGGAAATGGGGCTAGGACTTTGTTTTGGAAAGATAAATGGATTAGAGATAGGTGTCTAAAGGAGGCATTTCCAAGGTTGTATAGACTCTCAATTGATAGGCACAAATTAGTAAAGGAGGTACTTAACCTTAGAAGTGATTTATGTGATTGGGTACAGGGCTTTTGTAGAGAGTTGAGGGATTGGGAAAATGAGGATATGGTCAGTTTAGTTAACATGTTACTCTGTGCTTGTGCACTTAGATCTGATAAAGAGGATGCTTTATATTGGAAGGCAGAAAACTCGGGTTGTTTTAGTGTTTCATCAGTGTATAGATGGTGTGAATTCAATCTTCATCCCAATGACATTGGAGTTAATGCACAGCAACTGTTTTCTGTTTGTTAGAAACTTGTGAAAGAAAAGTGCTAGCATGCCAAGCAGGACTTGATGTCAGTAAATGAACAAGTTGATAGTGTGAAAGAGTATGCAATGAAGATGGAAAGTGTTAGCATTTCGTGGAAGAGACAGACTTTATCATTGATTCACTGGTATGTTTCTTACACTCCAAAATATTACAAGCTAGATGCAAACTTCTGGTGTCAAATCGATGTAATCAATCTATGTCTCTGACAATATTTATCAATCTTTTTTGTTCTTTTGTCATCCAATCTAATTTTTCCAAACAGATTAAACTGTCCAAACAATTTTTCAAATCTGGTACACCCGAACAGATACATTTTCTGCACAAAACAGATTTAAATTTCCCAGACAGATTTAAATCTACCAGCAGTTTTCAACAGATAGAAACTACCCAGTAGTTATCTGTTTACACATGTTCTGTTTGAAAACAGATCTGTTCATTTGAAATTGAACCTGTTGGGACAGCCTCTATTTGCCTATAAATAACAGTCATTTCCAGTAGTCTTTGGAATTCCGAAAATTCATTTTGTTGCCTTCATTTTGCTCTCTTGCATCAATTATTCTTCATATTATTTTAGGGAAAAATTCAAAGAGTTTTGAACACAGGTTTTGTTCATCGAAAAAATTTTTTGGAGCGCTACTACAATTTGTAAAGATCGTTGTATCCTGCGAGATAGACGCCATTAGTCCGTAAGCACCGAAGCGGGACGAATCTGTCTTAAGGACAGAGTGTCACACACTCGACTTGATCTTTTTGTATTTTTACATTTCGATAAAATAAATTCTGTAAGCAATTTATTTTTATTTTTATTTTTGTTTGATTTGTTTCATTATTTATTTTACACAGAAGATTGTTCCAACACCTTCTACATAGTTGAGTAGGGCTCGACTTTTGGGGGTGCAATTAGCGGCCCATTTTTTCAAACAGTGAAGTTAATTGTGTTGTACTATGATTGTGACTTTGCCTCCTATATTGGGGATTGGTGCATTCCTCTCTTACCTAGGTGGTGAGTCCCTTTCTTTGAATTAGGTTAAATCTAACCAACAACTGATTATCCCGAAGTCAAGACCCACGAATGCTATGATGCCTCCTCAGAACTTTTTTTTTTTTTTATCAAAAAAACAAATATCAGCATGCGTATGACCTTAAAAAAATGAATAAAATTTATTACATACTATGAATTTGTGGCAATTTTTATTAAATCCATTTTTATTTAGATTTTTTTTTCAAATCATATTATATAGTCAAATCCAACCGTAATTAATATAGAAAACAATTGAAACTCTCTTTAGCTTGAATGAAGTTTTGGATATTTTTCTCAAAAGATAATTTTATTTTTTGAGATATGTGATTTGCTTATAACTACCTGATAGAAATTGAGAGGGACAACCTAATTTGAGGGGAGGTGATTTGCTTATAAATAACATGAGGAAAATTGATACCACATATTATATATCTATATAATAAAATAGAAAAGTTTTCAAAAATGTTTTAGGGGATGTTTGATAACTTGATTCAGCATTTAAAATTGAATATATTAAGTGATAATCAATTAAGCTCGTTTGATAACCACAACTGATATCACTTAAAAGTTTAAGTGCCTATCAAAATGTAGGTTAAAAATTAAGAAAATTTTAAATCATAATAAACTGATTTACTTTTGACTGAATTTATAAAATAGTCAATATAATCATCGATATATACTATTATAAAGTTACTACCACCACCATCATCATCATGTCACCGCCACCGCCACCATGACCATCATGCCACCACCACCACAACTACCAACGCCTTCACTATTGCTACCGCTATTACTACCACCACCACCATCATTATTGCTACCGTCACCATCACCATCATGTCACCACAACCACCACCATCATGCCACCGTCACCACTACCACCACTACCATCATCATCATTGCCGCCACTACCATGCCATAGCGACCACTACCGTCGCTGCCGCCATCACCACCATCACGCCACCACTACTACCACCACCACCACCCCCTTTGTCACTATTGTTATTGTTGCCATAAGCACCACCATCATTTTACTACCCTACCACCACCGCCACCATCAACACTACCGTTACTACCACCACCACGATGCCACCGCCACCACTACCACCACCACTGTCACCATCATTACAATATAAAAATTGAAATGTACAATTTGAAAATAATACATTTCAAATTTGATCTTATACATATGAAACAACTTACTTTTAGTTCAGCACTTAAATTTTTATCAAATAGTTTTTTAGCTTTAAAAATTCAACAGTAGATAAACGAGTAATCTAAGAGTAGAACACTGGAAAGCAATTATAAGGGTTCTAAGATATCTCCAATTTACTCGTAACATTGGGTTAAATTATACTAGATATCTAGCAGTACTTGAAGGATACTGTGATGCAAACTAGATATTGGATACTAGAGACTCAAAATCCACCAGTGGGTATGTCTTTACTCTTGGTGGTGCGGCTGTATCTTGGAAATCTTCCAAACAGACTTGCATTGCTAAGTCTACTATGGAATCAGAATTCATAGCTTTAGATAAAAATAGGAAAGAAACAAAATGGTTTCGCCACTTCCTTGAAGATATTCCAATGTGGCCAAAACCGGTGCCTGCTATATGCATACATTGTGATATTCAATCAGCAATTGGTAGAGCACAGAGTCATATGTATAACGGTAAGTCACGACACGTTCATCGTCGACATAACACCGTGAGACAACTACTCTCTAATGAAATTATTTCCATTGAATATGTGAAGTCTAAAGACAACATAGCGGATCCACTAACCAAGGGTTAGCAAGAGAGTTAGTTGAGAATTCATCGAGGGAAATAGGACTTAAGTCTTCTAAATAAGAGTTACCACAAAGGCAACCTAACCTAGTTGACCGGAGATCCCAAGATGTAGGTTCAAAGGGATAATCGAGTTGTGTATAACTCATAAGGATCACTGGGGAGCCAATCTTCCACCTAATTCTATGATAAAATAGTGATGTCTGCAACGTTTTAGGTTAAGTAATACTTTTAATGATTATTATATCTAGGTATACCTAGAAGAGTATGACAGGATACTCTTCATACGAATCACATATATGAATGTGAACTGGGCCGGTTCTTTGAGATTTGTGAAGGGCTACAAATCTTTAGAGCACTCATGAAAGACCAGGTTGTTAAGGGCCAAAATGAACATAATAGTGAGAACTAAACTGTGTCTAGGGATATACTGTGTGAGTTTTATTGTCTTGGTTTACACAAACGGCTGAACAGTTCAAGACATTATGTTCACTGGCTAGCTAGTAAATCCGATAGTGTCTCACAAGGGAAGGTTTAAAGCGAAAAGCTACCTATCCTTTGCAGAATATTTTCAATTTCTGTACTCACTAAAATTAGATCATGTTATTGTATTTTCTCTCCGTCAAATTCTATTCATGTGGGGGATTGTTGGAAAATTTAGTTTTATCAGGCTTATTTTGGGCCAACTTTGAGCCCAAAATTGAGTGGGCCCCAAACGTCTTTTAGGGTGGGTCCGAAAAAGTGACATGTTCCTTACCGCGTGGCAAGTCACACGATGAAGATGGTTCATCAAAACTATTTATGAGTGAATGGAAACTTGACGTCATTTTCGAGTTCGTGGAATGGACATTTAAAGAATTAAATGTGGGTTTCCTTGTAAGGCATGTTCCACATTAAAACTTGAAGAGAACTTATGTGTATATATATGTTCTAGGTGACAACTCTTGGGTTGAGCCCTAATGGCCACCCCAAGTTTGCAGAAGGAAAGAGTTATGGACAAAGTGAACCTTAGCCCAAACCACCACACACGCGCGCCGCCGCCGTCTGGCCATACCATGCGAGGTATGGGGTGTGGGTCGGGTTGGTTCTTATATTAGTTTTTTGGACAGAATTCATTTGAATTTTTTTTAAAAATACTTGCAAGAAAATTTAATTTAATTCAAATTTGAATTTAAATGTTTCTGTCCAATGTTACCTCAAGTACAAATTTCACAACAGTCCAAACAGGTTGCTAATCTGTTGAACCTCGGACAGATGCATTACTGGCCAGACGGATTCAAAATCTGGACAGTTATTTAACTGTTGCAGTTACAGATCTGTCCAATTTTCAAATTGAACTTGTTCAAAGGTTTTTTGCACCTGTTAAGTTCAAAAAAACATACCTATTCGGTCAGATCTTTTCGCCTATAAATTTCAGTATTTTCCAACAGTTTGGGGTTGGAAAATAATCTGAAAATTTTCATTTCTTGTTGTCTAGATTTTTTTTTATCTATTTGCATTATTCTTCATTTTAGTTGTTTAGGAAAAATTAAAGAGAGTATAGAACACATGTTTTTTTTTTCCTGAACAAATTGTTTTGAGTTCTACTACAATTTGTGAAGATCATTGTATCTTGGGAGATAGACGCCACCTGTCCGTAAGCACCGTAGCAGGGCGAATCTGTCTTAAGGACAGAGTGTCATACACTCGACTTGATCTTTTAAATATTTAATTCGGTTCAGTAAAATAGATTCAGTACATAATTTATTCTTATTTGTTTGATTTGTTTCAAGTTATTTATTTTACAGAGAATATTGTTCCAACAAAATATACATTTTCTTATGATTTTACTTAGCAAAAATGGACAAATGATTTAGATTAAAAATAAATTAAAAGAGTAAGATTTAAATTGATAAAATTATAAATTTACGTTTATTTCATTATAAGTGTCAAATCCTAGAATTTTTTTTTTTTTTTTTTAATTTCCCCTAAATTCTATATATATATATATATATCTGGTTTGAGAATTTTTCTTTTGCTATGGTGTAACATATTGCTTTGTCCTCTCTGCTGTTAGGTCTTAAAAATATTTGGAGACAAAACAGCCCGTAACTGCCTAATGCATATGATATCCACATTAATTATTTGAGACTGCGAAATTTTAAGGAAGCTTCAAACATTAGTACACTTGTTTTGTGTTGATAGGTATCCCATATTGCTTTGTCCTCTCTGCTGTTAGGTCTTAAAAATATTTGAAGACAAAATAGCCCGTAACTGCCTAATGCATATGATATCCACATTATTTGAGACTGCGAAATTTTAAGGAAGCTTCAAACATTAGTACACTTGTTTTGTGTTGGTAGGTATCCCATGCTTATCGTCAAGTGCCTTCAATAAACTTAGAACATTTCCCCCCCCTTTTTTGGGGGGATTATGATGGCCAGTATCTAACTCTTTTATATAGGAATTGAATTCGAAATTTCACACTATAAATGATATTATCCAATTACTAGACCAAATGTCCTGATTCATATTACTTGTCATTGTCATAGTATTTTAGTAAAAACAAACAAATGTAGAAATTGCATTTTGGATCAAAATAGTATCTTCGGATTTTATTTTATTTTATTTATAATTCTATTTAGTTTAGAGTTTTTAAAAATAATTTTCTAAATTTTTAACTCATATTTTTTTTATTTTAATAAATTTTAGATTCATTTAATCTAGATACACTTAAAAATATTTAATTTACAAAAAAAATCTTTTAAAAATTCATTGAATTCAAAAAATAAATATATAATATTTAATGGCTTTTTTTAAAAAAAATAATACAAATTATATATATTTTAAATACATGCAGATTAAGTGAATCTAAAAAATTAAAAATAATAATTTTAAATTTTTTTTTTAAATGTATCATTTTAAACATTTCTCAAACTCATAACAATTTTTGCTTAAAATTAATTGATATTAAGAAAAACTTTTTCTTACATCTTTTGTAAGATCGGCCATTTAGATATATGTATTACTTGGGTTTTGTTTGCCAACTTTTAAAAAGTCAATTTGTTTAGGTGGGTATGATGTGGAAATAATAAACCTCCGAGTTGTCAAAGTCGAATTTTGGATTCATTGTATGGATTTAAGTATATTATTAGATTTGGAAGGCTCATTACAAATCATATTTCGATGGTTTATATCGTTTAATATATAACTCGTTGAATAATTTATGCCTATAAAAAAATTACATTAGTCGGATATTAGTAGTCCTTTGATCGAAACATATTTTTATTAATAATTTTTTTTTAAAATCATATTTACCATTAACAAAAATATGTTCCGAACAAGGAGTTATTGATATCTGATCAATTTAATTTTTTATAAATATGAAGTACTTGACGAGTTTTACATATTAAAATATTCAAATTATCAAAACAGAACTTGTAATAGATCTAACAAACCCAATAATATGTTTCAATTCACACAATAAACTAGAAAGAAATGTCTCCCAATTTTTAATATACCAAGTTGTTTTGGAACCATCAATCTAAAAACATAAAAAAGTTGTTTTAGAACCAAGTTCAGTCTTGACAAAGATGCCCTCAAAATGACAGGTATTGTGTGTTCGTTTTGCAACCAAAAAGAATTGATTTGAAAGTACATTTTTGACAGTTGACTGTTTGTAAAAATTCAACTGATGTATTAAAAAAAAAAAATTGAGTTTGACTTCTACTATTACTTTATTACCCTTTTTATTTGATTTCAATATGTAAAAAAAATAAAATAGGGTAAATTATAATTTCCTAGGTTTCTTACAAATACAGAGACCTTTCATGCAGTTTGAATAATTACAATAATCTCTCATATTTTACCTGGCAATGTCAAGATTCCTCCATTCTGTTTATTTTACACAAATGACATTAGTATCCTATAAGAAATGACCATATTACCCTTGTTTTTGCCTGTAAAAAGATAAAAAAACCCTTTGTTCAAGCTAACATTATTGTCCATGACCGACCAATACAATCATAAAATAAAATAATTAAAAAATATTTATAATAAAAATTATACATTTAAAATAAAAAATAAATTTTGTAATTTTTTTAATATTTAAAATATTAAAAATATACAACACATAAATGTATGAAATATAATACACATTAAAATAAATAAAAATATTTAAAATATAAAATATTTACCCTAAAAAAATAAATTCGAAAAATTTCAAAACTTATAATCAAACAAATTTTATCTTTTCAAAACTCAAAATTCAAAATACGACTCTACACTTAAACATGATTCTAAAAATAATTTTAAAAGATAAAACAAATTTTTTTTTTCTTTTAAAATAGAGTTTTGGAAAAAGTTTGACTTTGAGTTTTGAATTGAGTTTTAAATTTGTGTTTAGTTATGAGTTTTTGAAAATAATTTTTGAATTGAGTTTTGAGTACAAACATGTTCCGAAAAAATATTTTTTTTAGAAACATGTTTGGTTTTCTTTTAGAATTACAATTCCAATTAGAAATTTTCAAAAATCTTTTCAAAACTCATAGAGTCTTAACCAAATATAGAGTTTCGAAAATAGTGTAGAGTTTCGAGTTATATGTTTGGGTATAATGTTTGAAAATAATTTTTGAATTGAGTTTTATGGTTTTGTTGGTCAATTCAAAAATTATTTGCAAAACTCATAACCAAGCACAAACTTAAAAAAATACAAACTTATGTTAAATATATTTTTTAAATATTAAAATTTTTAAATTTTTTTATTTTATTTTATTTTGTAAATATATTTTTAAATATTTTAATTTTTTTTATGTGTTTTGTTATGATTTGAGTGTAGAGATTTGAAAATAGTGTGGAATTTCGAGTTATGTGTTTGGGTATAATGTTTGAAAATAATTTTTGAATTGAGTTTTATGGTTTTGTTGGTCAATTCAAAAATTATTTGCAAAACTCATAACCAAGCACAAACTTAAAAAAATACAAACTTATGTTAAATATATTTTTTAAATATTAAAATTTTTAAATTTTTTTATTTTATTTTATTTTATAAATATATTTTTTAATATTTTAATTTTTTTATGTGTTTTGTTATGATTTGAGTGTAGAGATTTGAAAATAGTGTGGAATTTCGAGTTATGTGTTTGGGTATAATGTTTGAAAATAATTTTTGAATTGAGTTTTATGGTTTTGTTGGTCAATTCAAAAATTATTTGCAAAACTCATAACCAAGCACAAACTTAAAAAAATACAAACTTATGTTAAATATATTTTTTAAATATTAAAATTTTTAAATTTTTTTATTTTATTTTATTTTATAAATATATTTTTAAATATTTTAATTTTTTTATGTGTTTTGTTATGATTTGAGTGCAGAGTTTTGAAAATAGCGTGGAGTTTCGAGTTATGTGTTTGGTTATGATGTTTGAAAATAATTTTTGACTTGAAGGTTGTGATGTTCAAGTCAAAAATTATTTTCAAAACTCATAACCAAACACAAACTTAAAAAAAATACAAACTTATGTTATATGTATTTTTTAAATATTAAAAATTTTATTTTTTTTATTTTAAATATATATTTTTTATTTTAAATATTTTATTTTATTTTATAAATATATTTTTAAATATTTTAATTTTTTTTATGTGTTTTGTTATGATTTGAGTGCAGAGTTGTGAAAATAGCATGGAGTTTCGAGTTATGTGTTTGGTTATGATGTTTGAAAATAATTTTTGACTTGAAGGTTGTGATGTTCAAGTCAAAAATTATTTTCAAAACTCATAACCAAACACAAACTTAAAAAAAATACAAACTTATGTTATATGTATTTTTTAAATATTAAAAATTTTATTTTTTTTATTTTAAATATATATTTTTTATTTTAAATATTTTATTTTATTTTATAAATATATTTTTAAATATTTTAATTTTTTTTATGTGTTTTGTTATGATTTGAAAATGAAGATTAAGATGTGGGCTTAATAAATGATGAAACTTTTGTACTAGGCGTGACGTGCTACAAATGCAACTTCACTTTTCATTTTCTTCTCATAGAAATTGTAATAAATAAATAAATAATAAAACAAAAAAATATTTGATTTTCTCAAACTAAAAAATGTTTGAACCAAGGGAACTTACAAAAACTCCACCATATTAAACTTGAAATCTTTTAAATAATCCTATTTAATCTAATAAATTATATATTTTTTCATTTTATTGATATGATATCTCCAGTAAAGAATCCCATTCTAAATATTAAAATTTTAGGAAAAATTATTAAAAAAACTCTAGAGTTTAACCTTTGCAACAAAATAAATTCTAAGTTTTTAATTTTATCAATTTAAATCCTAATTTTTTTTAGTATTTATTTTCAATCTAAACCATTCGTGTCTATTTTTGTTGAGTACAAGTGATAGAAAAATGATATTTTAGCTATTAAACCTAATATATGTATAAATAAAATGTCTAAAATATTTTTTTTGTTGTTGAGTTTAACAAATAAAATATTATTTTTTTGTTCATTTTACTTTAAAAAAAAATAGAGAAATAATTTAGATTGAAAACAAATTAAAAAATTAAGATTTATTTTAGAAAAATGTTGGACATCCTAAAAGTATGTATGTCTTACACATATATAAGACATTTGATACAAACTTTTGAGGTTTTTAGTACTAGCATATCACTTGTGCTATGCATGAGATAAAATAATATAATTTTTTTTTAAATATGATAATTGTATTTAATTTTTTTACATTTTGTCTCTCATAATTAAAATTTTATATATAAGTTTAAAAGTTTTCTTTCAAATGTTCCTTTACTATAATATATAGTATAAATAGATTAAAATTGTTGTGTTGACAATTAATAACAAAAATTATGCTATGTTATAAAAAGAAAATGACATAATTCTAATACTTTCACTATTTTAGGGGAAAAAAAATATATGAATTTTAAAAAATTATCATATTGGTTTTTTAAAGGGAAATAACTAAAGAAATTTTAAAAACTTAATGAGTAAGGAAGAATTATCGTAACATATAAAATTGCTAAAATCAAGGTTAAACTAGCAAATCATTTAAACCGAAAATGGTTTAGCTTAATCAGTTAGGTCAAAAGATCAACCAGCTTACACAAAAATTAATTAATTAAAACTTTTAAATTTTATTTTATTGAAATTTAAACTGCCACTAAATATGAAAAATAATCTATTAATTTAAATTTAAAATCGACACAACATAAATTTAAAATTATAATAATCTATCTCATAATTTATAAGTTTTAAATATAAATTTAAAATTATCATACTTATCTCATAATTTTTGTATTAAAGAGCAGTACGAGTATTATCGATATATCTATATATTTTATAAAAGAATATTTTTAAGGAGAGATATTATGAGAGTTTCAAAATTTCATACAAAATTATTTTTAAAATCAAAACCTCTATGTAGGATTGTAAAATAAAAGTTAAATGAAAACTAGCCAATCAGGATTTTCTTAATTGTTTCAAATTAAGAAAATAAAAAAAAAATTAGTATGAGATATTAATCATAAGGTTTCTCACTAAAAATCTCATTTTACTTATATAAATAGAAGTATAAGATTCACTTTATGTAAGTAAAACAATTCACTTTTTCTTTCTTTTCTCGATATGAGATTATAAAATAAAAGCTAGTTAATGGGGATTTTTTTAATTGTTTAAAAGTTAACAATTGTTTGGGCGGGAAGCTAATTTCGAATAAAACAATCTTAGCCGTTTAATTTTTAATTAGGTCAATCTTTAATTTATTTCGAATCAAATAAATTTAACCAATATATTTTGATAAAACCGCTAAATCGCAGTTAAACTAGTGAATCAGTCAAACCGAAAACGGTTCACCTTAACGGCTAAAGGACCAACCAACTAACACAAAAATTAATTAATTAAAACTTTTAAATTTTATTTTAAATTTAAAATTTAAACTGTTTTGAAGTGAAATATACACAGCACGACAATATTAAATAGGAGCATAAGGTTTATATAGTGAAACAACTCATTTTTTTCCTCCTTTTCCTGATGTGGAATTGTAAAATAAAAGTTAACAGTTGTTTAGACAGAAAATTCATTTCTAATCAAGTAATCTCAGTCGTTCAATTTTTAATAAAGTCAATCTTAGTTTATTTCAAATCAAAAAAATCTAAGTAATATATTTTGATAAAACAGTTAAAACCGTGATTAAATTAGTGCATCAGTCAAACAGAAAACGATTCAGCCTAATCAGCTAAGTCAAAATACCAACTAATTTACAACAAAATTAATTAATTAAAACATTTAAATTTTATTTTAAAATTTAAACCCTCTTGAACTGAAAGATGCATAATATTATAATATTAAATGAGAGTATAAGATTCACTTTATATAAGTGAAACAACTCACTTTTTATTTCTTTTCTCGATGTACAATTGTAATTATTTTACAGTTAAATATTATGAGAGTTTCAAAATCACATACAAAATTATTTTTAAAATTAAAATATCTATGTGAGATTTTAAAATAAAAGTTAAATGGAAGCTAACTAATAGAGATTTTTCCTAATTGTTTAAAATTAAGGAAATCAAAAAAAAAATAGTATTGATTATAGGATTTTTCACTAAAAATCTTCTTTTGTTTATATAAATGGGAGTATAAGATTCACTTTATATAAGTAAAACAATTCATTTTTTCCTTCTTTTCTCAATGTGGGATTATAAAATAAAAGTTAAATGGAAGCTAACCAATGGGGATTTTCTTAATTGTTTCATATTAAGAAATTTCAATAATTTATATAAATTGGAGCATAAGATTCACTTTATGTAAATGAAATAATTCACTTTTTCCTCTCTTTTCTCGATTTGAGATTGTAAACTAAAAGGTAAATAGAAGGTAGTCAATGTGAATTTTCTTAATTATTTAAAATTAAGAAAATTCAATAATTTTAAAATGAGGGCTTAGAACTTCTAGAAAGTTTTTCCCTTAAAACCTCATTATAATATTTACTTAATATAAGTGAAACAACTCACTTTTTCTTTATTTTTTCGATGTAAGATTGTAATTATTTTTAATTTAAATATTATGAGCGTTTCAAAATCTTATACAAAATTATTTTTAAATCAAAACGTTTATGTGAGATTGTAAAATAAAAGTTAAATGGAAGCTAACCAATGGAGATTTTCTTAATTGTTTAAAATTGAAAAAAATCAAAAAAATGAGTATGAGATATTGATCATAAGGCATCTCAGTAAAAATCTCCTTTTATTTATATAAATGGGAGTATAAGATTCACTTTATGTAAGTGAAACAATTCACTTTTTCTTTCTTTTTTCGACGTGAGATTATAAAATAAAAGGTAAATGGAAGCTAGCCAACATGAATTTTCTTAATTGTTTAAAATTAAGAAAGTTTAATAATACTAGAATAAGGGTTTGGAGCTCCTGGAAGTCTTCTCTCTAAAAACCTCATTTTCCTTATATAATATATATAGACATAGATAAATAGTGAAACAAACTTTGCTTTTTTTTCTTCTCTCGATGTGGGATTATAAAATAAATCATAAACTAATTAGAGTTTTATTTTTATATGGTTAAATGGAAGTTAGCCAATAGAAAAATATTTAATTGTTTAAAATTAATAAAATTAGTATGAGAAATTGCGATTAAACCGACGAATTGGTCAAACCCAAAATGGTTCAGCCTAATCAATTAAGTCAAATGACCAACCAACTTATACAAAAATTAATTAATTAAAACTTTTAAATGTTATTTTAATTTTAAAACTTAAACTGTTTTGAATTAAAGTATATACAATACTACACTATTAAGATTTACTTTATATAATTCATGGAAGGGGCGAGAGAGATGCAAAGGCAAGCTGGTGAGCAAGAGAGACGTTATGTTGCAACAGGCAGATGGCAGCCAGTGATCTATGGAAAAAGGAAGCATACCATAAGAGATGGCAATCGAGGTGGGACGGGACTCTTCACCAAATTTGTGGATAACCTACCCTAGTCCATGAGTCCTAAGGAGCTATTCTCACTTTTCATGAAGTTTGGGGTGGTGAAAGATGTATTCATCCCAAACAAAACAAGGAAACTAACTAAATCCAGGTTTGGGTTTGTGAGGTTCGACTGCCCGGTGGCTGCGGATGTTGCAATACAAAAAGCTAATGGTCTATGGTGTGATGATAAATCATTACGGGTCAAGAAAGAAATGTTTGATAAATCACAAGGGAAGCTCAAGGAGGGTAGCGACATGAAGAAGGGAGGAGAGGCTGATGGCAGAATACAGGAAGGTTGGGCTAGAAATGAAGGATTAGCAGCTATGGGGAGAATAGGACCTCAATCTTATGTAGATGTGGTTCTTAAGGGGAAGAGAAAAGACAATGAAGGACATGTCATTATGGGTTTCGAAGCTGGGAATGGATGGCTGTATGAAAGTATTATTGTCAGACTTAAAAGCTACTTTGTTTTTCCAAATTTTAAGAGGAGCATCCATGAGAAAGGTTCCAAGGAAATTGTAGTAAGGGAAGGGGGAGGCAAGATGGCTGTGGTGACAATTAGTTCGATGGAGGAAAAGAAGACTTAAATGGAACGGTTGGAATATTGTCTCACTGAATGGTGCGAATCAGTATCAGATTGGGAACAAGGGATGCTTTTTAATCAAGAAAGGTTAGTGTGGTTAAGCTGTTATGGTGTGCCGCTAAATTTATGGGGCATAGATACTTTTAACAAAATTGGTCGAATATGGGGAGAAATGATAAGCATAGATGAGGAAACAACATGATATCATCTTTCAGGTGTGGGAAAATACGGATTGCAACTAAGGTGATGAACTCTATTAACTCAGTGATTTATATCAAGTGTAGAGTTTCGTTTTTTTCCAATTAACGTAAAGAACAAGTTGTGGTAACCAAAACCATTGAGGAAATGTGTTCTGGTGACTCGTATCAGGAAAAAATGGCTCAATGGTGTAACTGTGGAATGGTGAACCAGTGTAGCAGCTATGGTGATTGCACCAGGAAAGAAGATGTCGACGTGGCTACCACAGGTCAGAGGAGCACTGCCAGGGAAGATGAGGGAGCCAATGACCAACGGATTGAGTTGGAAACCAACATGGTTGATTTGAATATTTCTCATCCAAATGATTACTTTGTTTTGGTAGTTGAGGAAACGAGTGAGATGGGATTGGGAAGCCAAAATGCAGGCCAAGCATGCGTTGTCATAACGGCAGGGATTGTGAAGGATCACCAACCTGATATTAAAGGCAGTGATAGAGAGGAAGTTAATGAAAAAGCCAACAGGTACATGGAAAGTTTAAGTGGAAATGGGCTTCAAAAACAGGGGATTGATTTGAAGTTATTTTGAGTGGGGCTCAAATGAAAAAGGAACCTGGTAGGCCATATGGTTATGGGCTAAGCCAAGATGCGTTGGGCCTTACTGATGTTAATTCACAAACCCAAGACTGTAGATCATCACCTTCAAGTATTCAAGGATGTGGGTCATCAGTTGTTCAGCCCACTATTATAGCGATCCCAGTTTTTCCTTGCCATTTATTGTATTCCGGACTCGAGTCTATTGGTTGTACGTTGTTGTCTGTATCTCGTTTCCATCCTTTGATTATCTGTATTTGAGTTTTGGGATGTGTTAGGTGAGTTTGGAACAGGTTGGTTGTGAGTTAGAACTAATGGTTGCTACCCAAAATTTGGCTTCTTTGCTCGAATGAGGCCTGGGTATTTGCTTCTTCGCTCAAGCGAGGGTTCTTGCGCTCGAGCGAGGATTGAGGGTCTTCAGGTTTCTTTTCAGACGCAGCTTCTGCTCGAGCGAGCTTTCTTACACTCGAGCGAACCTGGTCTGGTGTGTCTCTTCGCTCGAGCGAGCTGTCTTGCGCACGAGCATGTGTCTGCATCTCTTTTAGACCTGAGAGATGGCATTCTTTACTCGAGCGAGCTTTCTTGCGCTCGAGCGAGCGAGCCAGCCCTATGTTTTGTGTTCCTTCGCTTGAGCGAGAACTCTTGTGCTCGAGCGTGCTTCTGGGTTGCAGACCTGAAGCGTTGCATTGTTCACTCGAGCGACGCTTCTTGCGCTCGAGCGAGGTCATCTTGTGCCTGGTGGCTCGAGTGACCACTCCTTCGCTCGAGCAAGCCTCGTATATAGCAGTTCCCAGCAACATGATTTAACATCACTTTTTCATCCCCATTTCTTCCCAAACCCTAAATCCGGCACTCTCTCTCTCTACACACACTCTCTCTCTACAAATACATCTTGTTCTTAGGTCTCTCTACCCTAGTCCCTTTATAAGAAAGGTAGAGTATCGCATGGGCTACATTTTGATCCGAAAAAGTTGGGTTTTGGAGCATCTTGGGTTTTCTCTTTATCTCCTTTGAGTCTCTCTATTTGAGGTAGGGATAAACTACTCCTTATTATGGGTTTTGACATAAATGTTGGTTATTTTGTATAGATGCTAGTGTTTGGGAGATTTGAGCAAAAATAGGGTTTGATTTGAAAATTATAAAAGAGGGTTTTTCTTGTTTGGGCTTCATATGTGTATATGAGACTTTGGAAATGGGTAAATTGTGTATAATGGGTGAAATATGGCCTTGGGAGTAATATTTGAGAACGGGGGAAAATGCCCTAATTTGAATAACATATATTATTTGTGTAAATGACGAAATTATTATGGAAGTATGAAATTGAATATGGAAAAATGAAATTAGAAGAAATTATGATTAAATAGTGTAGTTGGATTGATAAATCACTCGCCTATGAAAAATGTGATAAGTTATCTGTTTGTTAAATTTATTATCTGTTTAGAAATAACTGTTTTGGGCTATCGGTGGAGGATAGCCATGATTGTTGTAGAAACTGCATGTTGATTAGGTAAATTGAAACGAATCAATTGGTTTATGTCATTGAATATGACGAATGGATTATAACATTGAATATGTAATTGAATGGGTCATTGTATATGACAACTTGTTTAAATACATTGTATATGTATGATGTTTGGGAGAAGATATGGGATGTACTCCATTGTTTGGGAGGAGATAGAGGATGGACTCCATTGATAATTAAGTTGGCCGGAGTGTCCAGGATGAAAGTCCCGAAACCTTATTTACATTTAAATGGCACTGAAGATTGAAGTGTTGATAACATGAGTTGTAGTCTCATTTTGAATTCTTTAGATAAATAATGAATCACGTCTATGAATTAATTTGGATAAATAAGTGAAAGTGGATTACAGTACGGTTGTAAATGTTGATTGATATTGAAAAGGAGATATGTTAGCTTGCAGGTGTTGGCCATGTATCAAATGCTAATGTTTTTGTTATTTTTCATATTTGGTTTAGCATATCTCTACTAGGCTTTGGCTCACCCTACTTGGGACAACATTTTCAGGTACAGGTGACATGCCACCTCCAAGGTCTTAGCTTGGAAGGTTCGGGAGTTGAAGACTCTTTTGTTGATTTATTTTTTGTGACAAAACGTAAACTCAAGCCGAGGGCTTTATTTGTAATAGAGTTAGCACTCTTGCTTTGTTGTACCCAAGCGATAGCTTGGAAAGATGTAAGCCCGTAGGGCATTTCTTTTGTTATTAGAAGTTGGAATTACATACTATAGTTTCAGGATGAATATTATTGAAAATGTAATGCACGTGATAACTGTTGTAAAGAAGACTCTGATGAATGAATATATATTATTTCTCTTATGTTTATGGGTTATGTGAATGGTTGTCTTATACTGTATTTTGAGGGTGTGACAACTTGGTATCAGAGCGTACGTGGTTTGAATACTTTGGGTACGTGAGAAGTGGTTAGTACCATAATGGGTTTGTCTCGCTTGTTAGAAACTTTTGTATGATGTTATGTGTTTATATGATAACATGCTTATGTGACTATATGGGTATGAAATTTAGTTTCTAAGATGTTGATCGGGTTTATGGGTTTCTGGGAGTCGTGTTGGAAAGGCACTTGATCACTGCCGTTTCTAACTGGAACTCTAACAACGCCACGGGATGATCATTATCCGGAAATGAAATTCGTAAGTGTTTATGTGATAATGTGCTTATGTGGAGTGAATTACAGTTGTCCATCGCATTAGGACGTGAGTGAAATAGCTTCGGCACATTTGTGAATGTGCTAATGTCTTTGTTACCTTTATTAGGATGTCAGGACGAGGACGTGGTGATAGGCGTGGTAGGCCTAGGAGGCAGGAGATGCCTATACCGGATGAGATTCTGGCGCAGGATGAGGGAGTTGGTTAGGCCAACGTGGTTGAGCCAGTGGGTCAGCAGGCCATGGGCGCCTTAGCCTGCGAGATGGCAGGAGCTTTGAGGGAATCCATGGGCATTCTCAGGGCTGAGAATCAAGTCCAGGCCCATGTAACTAAGGTAGGGTCGTCTTTTCTGAAGAAGGAGTTCTTCCAGTCAAATTCGGATGAGTTTTTGGGGGATCCTAAAGAGCCACTGAAGGCCAGTGAGTGGCTTGAACAGATGATGAAGATGTTTGAGATGTTTGGCATCGAAGATGAAGCCTTGAGGGTGACCTTGGCGTCCTTCCAGTTGAAGGGAGACGCAGGTCAGTGGTGGAAGTTTGTTCGAGGGCGTTTTGGAGGGACTTGGGAGGCCTTTGTTGACGCCTTTCATGAGAAGTTTTTGCCTCCCACTGTTAGGGAGAAGTTGAGGGATCAGTTCTGTCAGCTCAAGCACCTGAATACACCAGTGTCGGAGTTTGAGGCCACATTTACTAGTCTATCCAGGTTTGCACCTAGGTTAGTGGCAACCGAGGAACACCGCTGTCTGGGGTTTGAAAAGAAGTTGAGGACCGGACTCATGTTTTGAGTGGCCGGGTCCATGATTAGGGAGTATAGGCGCTTTGTGTAGGCTGTAGCCCATTTTGAGACCATTATGCATGCAAAAGAGGAGAGGATAAAGGGCTTCAGGAGGAGTCAAGAAGGCTAGGGGGACGTCAAGAGGTAGAGGGGTTCTAACCCTCAGCAGTCGCAGGGAGTGCATTCGAGGTCTACCTGCCCGGTATCGACATCGAGTTCAGGTTCTGGGAGAGGCGGACATGGAGACATCACCTGTTACAAATGTGGTCAGCTGGGCCATAAGTCTCCATCTTGCCCGCAGAGGGGAGGAGGGCAACAAGCAGCTTCATCTTCGGCTCGTTTCCAGAGCCAGAGTCAAAGGCAGGGACCAGCTGCTCACTTGTTATCAGTGTGGGTAGGCGGGGCACATGAAGAGGTTTTGCCCGCAGCTGAGTGGCACATCTGGTGCGTCTGGTTCGAGGCAAACACAGAGTCATCAGCCAGCTCCATCAGTTCAGGCCTCGAGGGCCAATCAGGGAGCCTCTTCGGCTCAGTTTGTGTAACAGTCTTATGCTCTGAAAGGTGAGTAGGTAGATCAGAGATCTACAGGGCACGTGTATGCTGTTACAGCGCAGGATCTTGTACCAGCTCCATCTGTTGTGAGAGGTACCTTTTTGTTTTGCAACTCAGTTGCTAATGTGTTAATTGATACGGGTGCATCCCATTCCTTTATATCTTCTGTGTTTGCATCTATTTTGGGATTGGAGTTGGCGCAGTTAGCATCTCTTATTTGTGTTGTGTCACTTATTGGAGGTGAGCTGGTTTTAAAACAAGGGTGTAAGGGCTATGATATAGAGGTCGCCGATCGCCGGCTTCTATTTTCTTTTGTAGTAATGGATATGTCGGGGTTTGATGTGATTTTGGGTATGGACTGGTTATCGTCATACCGATCTATTATAGATTGCTATCGTTAGAAGGTTACTATATGTACCTTGAGCGGAGATTGTTTTCATTTCTTGGGAGATCGGGTTGGTAGGGTTTTACCGCCGGTGTATGATCCGCGAGGGTGAAGTGAGCTTAGTTATCTTCTCGCTAGCTTTATGAGTAGTGAGTGTGATGAGACCCGGACTGAGTTGCCAATAGTGGTTTGTGAGTACTCGGATATTTTTCCCGAGGATCTCGTTAGTTTACCACCTCATCGAGAGATTGAGTTCTCTATTGACTTAGTGCCTGACATGGCACCGATTTCCATGACACCGTATCGTTTTGCCCCAGCCGAGTTGAGTGAGTTGAAGATTCAACTCCAAGAGTTGCTAGATAAGGGCTTTATCCGCCCTAGTACCTCGTGTAACACGTCCGCGAGGGACCCCGCTATAGTTCGGACTCGATTTGTGTCACAGTTCTTAATCTGAACAAAAGAGTCCAAATCTGGCAAATTGTTTTGAAAAAACAGATTTTTAGAAAAAGATGTGCCAAACATGGACTGTTTTGCTAGATACAGAGTCGCCACCTAAATATTTTATTTTGGGAAATTTAGGAAACCCTGACTCGGTGCCAAAGGCCACGTGTCCGTCATCACCAAAGTTGTCTCAGCTCGGGAACTTGGGTACGATTGGGGAAGGTCAGCTATGAGCACCCCCTCTCGCCCGATCCGAAGATCGACCTCTACTAACCTTGATATCCGTTTTTGAAAACGTTATGTGTTCTTATTCCATTTATTATCCTAATTTATTATCCTAGAATTACTATGTTATGTGCGCAGCAAACAAGTATAGACCAAATCGCCTAAATTGGAACAAACAATGCACGTTCGTTTTAAAGATGGTTTGCTACTCGCAAGTAGGCTAAAATGCAGGTTTTGCCACCCTTGAGTGGGCTTTTAGAAAAGATAGTTTTGCCACTATCTAGTGGGCTTAAAAAAATTCACAATTTTAATGCATTATTCCAGTTTAGGTACTTCAACCTCCATCCACAGGCATTTGAGTAGTTATATCACATAAGCAGCTAGCCTCATGGTAATCATGCTGTTATGGCAACACTCATACGCATACGGTATGCTAAAGCATAAATGCTTACCGAGTACTCCGAGCCAAAACAAAAACTAGTTAGTAATCATATGCATGATCCTAGTTCATGTTAAGATGGCTAATGCAACACATGCAAAATGCAACTAAGATAGGCTCGGCTAATCTACAATGACATGTGAAATGCTACAACTAACACGTATTCAATTTGGAATTGGAATACAAATGCAGTTAGAATGATGCGCCGAGCCCGGTGCATGCAAGACAAATGTATGAATGCACGCATGCATAGCATAAGGTATGCTAATTTAAACATGCCCTAGTCTACCATTGTAAGCGGGTAAATAAAAGGGAAGAAAGACGTGGGGTTGGAAGACATACACACACTCACCCACACTTATTATATAATTGCCCTCACTCGGAGGGTCCAAATAAATATTACAGTCCGGATAATAAACACATTAATTATTACAGAATTTCTAATTAATTAACAAAATAAATGCAAAAGGAAAGGTGGCCACAGCCCCTGCCTCAGGATGCACGAATGATGCATGCTCGAATCCGTCTCGCTCGGAAAGTCCGTACCATACCACTGCCGCCTCGGTTTACACTGCCCTGCTTCTCTGAAAATTGCTAAAGTTCTGGGATAGGTCCCCTGAACACTGTGGAACACCATCGGCTGAAGGAAATGTCCATCGGCCATTGAAAATATTCATCGGCTGCTGATGAAGCTACCGGCCCAGGAAGGATTGCCGGTCGGCACTGAATACTGCCGGTCGGCAGAAAGTTCCTGCAGAATCTGGTTTTTGACAGCAACAAGGACAGACAGTGTATGGCATGGAATTTCAAGCAAGTGTATGCATGGCCACTCTCCCAATCATGTAATGGACTCAAGGGAGTATGCCCCTCGACCCTCGGGCCATCAATTACGCATGATGGCCTAAGAGGCCAAGTTTTGCAACTTCGATATCAAATGAAATGCAAGCACAAAACACATCAAAGGGCCCCAACCCCTATCATGATTGATCAAGAGGCAAGGGATGCATGCTCAATGAAATGCAACCTAGGCATGGAGGCTAAGTATGCAACATGAACATGCAAATGAGCAATGTATACTGTGTTCCCATACTGTCAGAGCCCATAACCGGTCAGCCTTATGGTCATGCCTTGACAAGACAAGCCTCCGGCAAACCGTTCAGGAATGGCAGATGGCAAACACGGTGTCCTAGGCGCACCAATGCACATGCAATGCAAAGA
>NW_021025001.1:4646876-4662943 GCF_004153795.1 Camellia sinensis | reverse complement strand
TTATTTCCACTTTGTCCTTGCTCGGTTTATCGAAAAGCGCAACGTTTGACAAAATGCGAGATGAGACTCTCGAAACGCGTGCACGCATGCACGCAAACCGAGGACCAAACCTAAGGCATAGTATGAAACTCTAACAAGGCATGGCGAGGCATGAAATATGGCTTACAAGAATGTAGTTACAGCACTGAAATGTGATATAAAACAGCCCCGAATCACGGAAACATGGCACCCGATGCATGGAATGAGACCCGAAATGCAAAACTAGGCACACGCAATGGCCTACATCTATACAAAGCATGCATTATTTGAACATGAAGCATGAAGACAGATTCAAGGCAGCCCCAAAACAAGCATGTTTGCAGTTTTAAGCGAGACCAAACAATGAACACAAATAGGGCTAAACCAATATGCAAAAATGTGAGATAAAGAAGCAAGTCACAGCTTCTGGCCCCAAACAAGAGAGGGCCCTTCAACAATGTTGAAGAGGGACCCAAAACATGGCATTTTTCAGTTTATGATCAAACCCAAAACAGTGCACAAGTATGCTCAAAATACTATGCAAAACAAGGCCAAAAAGAGAGTTATAACACAAAGTACAAAAATGATACCTTAAACAGTAAAAGACCCTTAATGAAACATGAAGAGGGGGTCAAAATAAGGCCATTTGTAGTTCGGACCAAAGCTCAAAAACAGAAGCATAAGAGGCTAACAAATCATGCAAAAATGGAGCCAAAAGAGAGATATAAAGGCAAGTGGAAAATGGAAGCCTCAAACAGTGATGAGCCCTTCAACAATGTTGAATAAGGGCTCAAAATGAGCAACTTTACAGTTTATGACATGCCTCAAAAAAATTTATACATAGGCCAAAAATACTACACAAGAAAATGCCATACAAGAGAGGCAATGAAGAAAGTGAAGCAAGGAGGCCTCAAACAGTGAGAGGCCCTTAAACAAACATGAAAAATAGCTCAAAATAAGCCTAGTTCCAGTTAGGGTCGGAGCCCAAATATGCAAGCATGTATGGCTTAGAAAGGATACAAAAATAAGCTTAAAAGAGAGGAAATGTTGCTCACCCTTGAAGACCAAACTTTAGCAGCCTTTTGGCTTGAGAAAAGGTGCCTCCAAAGCTCTGAGAAGGCCCTCCAAGCTGCTGGAATGGAGTGGTGGTGTGGTGCTATAGGGTGTAGTGCAAATGGAGCAAGGATTTTAGGGTTTGGAGGCTTGGATGAGATAGATATATGGAGGATTGTATGTAATGCTCCAGCTGGTTTTCTAACCTGGTCTAAGGAAGAGGAGAGCTTCCTTTAAAGAGCCAAGAGACTAAAGCTTCTCTTAGAAGCTTCAAACCATGTGCAAAGATCCTCCATACACGTATATGGAGGATCCAGTCTGTGCCCTCCAGCTGACACAGCTGGCATCCACTCAATCTGTAGAATACTCCGGAAGGTCGTCGGCCAGCAAAAATGGTCAGTCGGCTAAAATAAATGGCCGGTCGTCACAATAAATTGCCGGTCGGATAAATAGATTGCCGACAGATGCTTCCAAGGTCAAAAAGTGGCCGGTGGGTGTCTAGATTGAAGCCCCGGAAGTTAGCTTTCCAATGGCGCAAACCTTGTATTAAAATTCCTCCTGTGCAAAAAGTTATGCCCTTTTTGGTGAAGCCGCGCAGATTCGATCCAACCGGGATGATGCCCAACTTCAACTGATCATATATCCCCCACCTGGACTCGGCTTTAAGAGATTCTTGAGTGAAAAATGAAGCCCCGGAAGTGAGCTTTCCGACGGTGGTGGCCCCATAGCTAAAATCCAAGTATGTAGATTAATAAGCCCAATTCAGCGAGGACTGCTTGACTCCCGTCTACCCAGATTCATGCCTGTCTTCTCCTCCAACTTGGTTTCTTCTCTCTTCCCCTCCTTTCTTCAACTTCAAACCCCTAAGCAAGGTGTTTTCTTTCATTCATTTCCACTTCGTCCCTGCTCAGTTTACCGAAAAGCGCAACGTTTGACAAAATGCGAGCCTCGGAACAACGCAGAAACTTTATTTCAAAAAAAAGTTTTGAAAGAGAGGGTTTTAAGGTCTAAAAACCATCCAAAATAGCTTTGGTCCAAAACAAGGTGTGAATTTGAGACTTGTCTCTCTCCTTGCCGAAGAAACTGGATCTTTGCCCTGCACACCTTTTATCACCAAGTAAACCATCAGTAACGCCCAAGTCTTATGGGCTGTCAAAAATGGGGTGTCTACACCTCGGTGTGGGGAGCACCAACCCTTTTTGCTAAAAAGAAAGATGGGGCTTTGAGACTCTGCATTGATAACTGAAAATTGAACCGGGCTACGATTAAGAATAAATACCCTATGCCTTGTATAGATGACCTGTTTGATCAGTTGAAAGGATCTCATTGTTTCTCTAAGATAGACTTGAGATTGGGTTACCATCAGTTGAGGGTCAGGGAGGAGGATATCCCAAAGACGGCATTCCATACGCAGTATGGCCATTATGAGTTTTTGCTGATGCCTTTTGGACTCACCAATGCACCGACTGTGTTTATGGACTTGATGAACTGGATCTTCCGGGAGTTCTTAGATCACTTTGTAGTTGTTTTTGTGGATGACATTCTGATTTATTCCCCTTCTGAGGAGAAGCACGAGAAATACTTGCGAGTGGTGTTTGAGTTGCTTAGAGCCCATAAGTTGTATGCTAAGTTTGGGAAGTGTGAGTTCTGGCTAAGAGAGATTAAGTTCTTAGGCCATGTGGTATCCGGAGAAGGGGTGACCATAGATTCATCCAAGATAAAGGTGGTGCAAGATTGGGCACAGCCTAAGAGTGTCTTTGAGATCCGCAGTTTTCTAGGATTGGCCGGTTATTACCACCGGTTTGTGAAGGATTTCTCCAGGCTAGCTTCGCCTTTGACTAGATTGACGCGGAAAGGGGTCAAATTTGTGTGGAGTGAGACTTGTGAAAAGTTGTTCCAAGAGCTTAAAATTAGACTTACCACTGCTCCAGCCTTGATTATTTCGGAGAGGGGTTTGGGTTATGCAGTGTATTGTGATGCCTCACGAGAGAGTTTGGGTTGTGTATTAATGCAAGAAGGAAAAGTAGTAGCCTATGGCTCGCGGCAGTTGAAAACACACGAGAGGAATTACCCTACTCACGACTTAGAGTTAGCAGCTGTGATTTTCGCCTTGAAGATTTAGAGGCACTATCTTTATGGTGAGAGATTCGAGGTGTTCTCGGATCATAAGAGTCTGAAGTATCTGTTTACATAGAAGGATTTGAATTTGAGGCAGAGGAGATAGATGGAGTTCATAGAAGATTATGACTTCGAGTTGCATTATCATCCGGGGAAGGCCAATGTTATGGCCGATGCTCTAAGTAGGAAGTCCATTGGCGATGTAGCTTATATTGCTATCCGGGAATGGGAGATGTTGGGTGATCTTGGGAAATTTAACTTGTATCTGGGTGAGTCTGTTGAGTCTGTGACTTTGTTTTCTATAGTGGCACAACCTACACTTGTGAATCGAGTGTTGGAGGCACAGAAGGGTGACTTTGAGGTAAAATCTCTCTGGGAGAAGATCTCTAGTGGGAGGGTAGAGAAGGGTTTGACTGTGTATCCCGACTTGAGTGTGAGGTACTGAGGCAGTTTGTTTGTGCCGGAGCCTTACCGAGAGGAAGTACTCCGAGAGTTTCACTATTCACCCCTTGCGGTGCATCCGGGAGGCACAAAGATGTATCATGATCTGAGTCGCCAGTTTTGGTGGAGAGATATAAAGAGAGATGTGGCGGTGTTTGTGTCAAAGTGCCCTACTTGTCAGCAAGTGAAGGCCGAGCATTAGAGGCCAACGGGTTTGTTACAACCCTTGCCTATAGCCGAGTGGAAATAGGAGCACGTCACGATGGATTTTGTCGTGGGTCTTCTGAGGACTCGACGGGGTAGTGATGCCACATGGGTGGTAATGGACCGGTTGACTCAGTCGGCGCACTTTATACCGATGCACGTGAGAGATTCAGTAGATCACCTTGCTGACTTATATATTCGGGACATAGTGAGGTTGTACGGGTCCCAATGTCAATTGTCTCAGATAGTGATCCACGTTTTACTGCTAGGTTGTAGCAGAGTTTGCAGAGTGCCTTGGGCACTAGATTGACTTTTAGTACAGCTTACCATCCTCAGACTGACGGGCAGTCTGAGCACACCATTCAGATACTTGAGGATATGCTTCAAGGTTGTGTCCTTGACTTTAAAGGGTCATGGGAGAGACACTTACCCTTAGTGGAGTTTGTCTATAATAACAGTTTCCAATCGAGTATTGGCATGGCACCGTTTGAGGCCTTGTATGGCCAACTGTGTAGGTCTCCAGTGTGTTGGACCGAGGTGGGTGATGCACCTTTGTTGGGCCCGGAGTTGGTGCAGAAAACAATAGAGAAAGTAGTACTTATCCGTTGGAGGAGGTCTTTGGCATTTGAGGTGGGTGATCACGCCTTTTTGAAAATATCACCTAGATGGGGTTTGATGAGGTTTGGGAAGAGTGGGAAGTTGTTCCCTCGGTGAAGGTCTTGTGGAAACATCACAGGGTTGAGAAAGCCACTTGGGAACGTGAATTGGAGGTCCAAGGCAAAATATCCGGACCTATTTGTTGATGTTTGAGCTTATGTTGAGAATTTTGTTTTATTGATAAACTCTAAGAACATTGTATATGTTTTGGATTATGAGAGTATTGAAATTGTTGAATACGTTTTGAAAATGTGAGTTTGATTTAACATTGTATATGTTGAATGTGTTTTAGAAATGCAAATATGTTATTAACATTGAATATGTTATGGAAATATGGAATATGTGTGTTGAAGTTAGTTGAATTTCAAATGAATGCATGTTGATAATGCATGTTGAGTTATGTTGTAAATTGTTCTCTTGAGAAGAGATGGAATGACCGGTGAATGGGTCAAGATGGTGAAAGTTGAGTTGTAATCATGTTGAAAATTGAATAATCACAATTTTGAAACTTATATATATGTAATTTCGGGGACGAAATTCTTTAAGAGGGGGAGGTTATAGCAATCCCAGTTTTTCCTTGTCAATTATTGTATTCCGAACTCGAGTCTATTAGTTGTATGTTGTTGTCTGTATCTCGTTTCCATCATTTGATTCTCTGTATTTGAGTTTTGGGATGTGTTGGGTGAGTTTGGAACATGTTGGTTGTGAGTTAGAACTAATTGTTGCAGCCCAGAATGTGGCTTCTTCGCTTGAGCGAAGCTTTTTGCGCTCAAGCGAGGCCTGGGTATTTGCTTCTTCGCTCGAGCAAGGATTGAGGGTCTTCAGGTTTCTTTTCAGACGTAGTTTTTGCTCGAGCGAGCCTGGTCTGGTGTGTCTCTTTGCCCGAGTGAGCTGTTTTGCGCTCGAGCGTGCGTCTGCGTCTCTTTTAGACCTGAGAGATGGCATTCTTCGCTCGAGCGAGCTTTCTTGCGCTCGAGCAAGCGAGCCAGCCCTATGTTTTGTGTTCCTTCGCTCAAGAGAGAACTCTTGCGCTCGAACGTGCTTCTGGGTTGCAGACCTGAAACATTGCATTGTTCACTCGAGCGACGCCTCTCGCGCTCGAGCGAGGTCATCTTGTGCATAGTCGCTCGAGCGACAACTTCTTCGCTTGAGCGACCACTCCTTCGCTTGAGCGAGCCTCGTATATAGCAGTTCGCTGCAACATGATTCAACATCACTTTTTCATCCCCATTTCTTTCCAAACCCTAAATCCGGCACTCTCTCTCTCTACAAATACATCTTGTTCTTGGGTCTCTTTACCCTAGTCCCTTTGTAAGAAAGGTAGAGTATCGCATGGACTACATTTTGATCTGAAAAAGTTGGGTTTTGGAGCATTTTGGGATTTCTCTTCATCTCCTTTGAGTCTCTCCATTTGAGGTAGGGATAAACTACTCCTTATTATGGGTTTTGACATAAATATTGGTTATTTTGTATAGATGGTAGTGTTTGGGAGATTTGAGCAAAAATAGGATTTGATTTGAAAATTATAAAAGAGGGTTTTTCTTGTTTAGGCTTTATATGTGTATATGAGACTTTAGAAATGGGTAAATTGTGTATAATGCGTGAAATATGGCCTTGGGAGTAATATTTGAGAACGGGGGAAAATGCCCTAATTTGAATCACATATATTATTTGTGTAAACGACGAAATTATTATGGAAGTATGAAATTGAATATGGAAATATGAAATTGGAAGAAATTGTGATTAAATGATGTAGTTGGATTGATAAATCACTCGTCTATGAAAAATGTGATAACTTATCTATTTGTTAAATTTATTATCTGTTTAGAAATAACTGTTTTGGGCTATCGGTGGAGGATAGCCATGATTGTTGTAGAAATTGCATGTTAATTAGGTAAATTGAAACGAATTAATTGGTTTATGTCATTGAATATAACGAGTGGATTATAAATTGAATATGTAATTGAATGGGTCATTGTATATGACAACTTGTTTAAATACATTGTATATGTATGCTGTTTGGGAGGAGATAGGGGACGGACTCCATTGATAATTAAGTTGGCCGGAGTGTCCAGAGTGAAAGTCCCGAAACCTTATTTACGTTTGAATAACGTTGAAGATTGAAGTGTTGATAACATGAGTTGTAGTCTCATTTTGAATTCTTTGGATAAATAATGAATCACGTCTATGAATTAATTTGGATAAATAAGTGAAAGTGGATTGATGTACGGTTGTAAATGTTGATTGATATTGAAAAGGAGATATGTTAGCTTGCAAGTGTTGGCCATGTATCAAATGCTAATGTTTTAGTTATTTCTCATATTTGGTTTAGCATATCTCTACTGGGCTTTGGCTCACCCTACTTGGGACAGCATTTTCAAGTACATGTGACATGCTACCTCCAAGGTCTTAGCTTGGAAGGTTCGGGAGTTGAAGACTCTCTTTTGTTGATTTATTTTTGGTGACAAAATGTAAACTCAAGCCGAGGGCTTTATTTGTAATAGAGTTAGCACTCTTGTTTTGTTATACCCAAGCGATAGCTTGGAAAGATGTAAGCCCGTAGGGCATTTCTTTTGTTATTAGAAGTTAGAATTACATGCTATAGTTTCAGGATGAATATCATTGAAAATGTAATGCATGTGATAACTGTTGTAAAGAAGACTCTGATGAATGAATATACATTATTTCTCTTATGTTTATGGGTTATGTGAATGGTCTGTATTTTGAGGGCGTGACAACTATTAAACTTAAAAAACTAAACGGATGTAAAGGGAAATCATTGTAGATCATCCATGACAGCATTAGAAAAAGGGGTTCAACAGCAAAAACAAAGGCAATTGAGCATCGAAGGAAAGATAGAGGAGGACGATGCAGTAGACAAGGTGGAGCAACGGTTATGGGAAGCTGGAGCAGAGGGGCGGTGTTCAAAGCCATAGCTGGATCGTCTTTAAAATTAGACTTGGGTAGAAAAGGTAAATATAAGGCGAAATCAGCACAATGAGAGGTTGAAGCACCTGTGAAGCTAGGCAAAGCCCTAGGAATTTGTTCGAAGGAAAGGAGGAGGAAGTCATTAAAAAACTAGTTACCTTGGAAGTCATTGATAAAGATAAAGCTGCACAGAGGGATGATGGGATTCGAAGGGAGGTGGTGGTGCAAGATTGAGTGCACAAGATATGGGGATTTAGGTGTTCTCTTTAGTTTCCAAATGAAGTATATTTCATGAAACATTAGAGGTCTAAGCAGATTAGAAAAAAAGAAGGTAAATAAAATTACTTCTTAAGAAAAAATTAGCTGATATGGTTTTCTTCCAAGAAACAAAACAATCTACTATTTCAGCACTATTTGTGAAGTCGTTATGGCCTGGGGAAGATATGGATTTCATGGCTGTTGATTTTGATGGTACGACTAGTGGATTATTGTGCATTTGGAAAACAAGTGTCTTCAATTTATCTCAGTGCTGCTGTACAAGGAACTGTATTCTTCTCTCAGGTACTCTCTCATCTTATTTTAACTGTGTCTTTGTTAATATTCATGCCCCAAATGATGTGTCCAAGAGGGGAAAGTTCTGGGAAGTTATGATAAAGTTGATGGCCGATTTTACTAATGCGTGGTGTCTAGCTGGAGATTTTAACAAAATAAGGAACCTTAGAGAAAGGAGAGGTTGTTCTAGAAGAGATAAAGGCATGAAGGATTTTAATCAGTTTATTGAGATTATGGAACTCATAGATCCTCCTATGATGGGTCGACAATTTACCTAATGTAATTCCAATGATGGTGAAAGGTGGAGCAGGATTGACAGGGTGCTTATGGCTTCAGAGTGGGTAGAGAGGTTTAATCTCAAATTATGGGGTTTGGAGAGAACAGTTTCAAATCACTGCCCGCTGTTGCTTATGGAGGATAACAGGGACTGAGGCCCTAGGCCATTTCGGTTCATCAACGCTTGGGCTTTACACCTTCAATTCCACAAGTTTGTCAAGAAATCATGGGAGGATTCAATTATATATAGTTAGGCATGGTATGTGATTATGAATAAATTAAAAAGCCTGAGGTTTGCACTAAACAAGTGGAATTATGAGGTCTTTGGGAATGTAGCTGAGGCTTTAAAGGTAGCTAAAGAGGAGCTCCATGCCATTGATTTAGTGGCAGAAATTAGGAATCTAAATGAGGAGAAATAAGGAGAAGGCGAGAAGTTCGAAAGGAGGTCTGGTCACTCAGTAAATGAGAGGAGTGGCTATGGGTACAAAAATCTCGGCTGAATTGGACTATGAAGGGTGATAAAAATGCTAGATTCTTTCATGTGTAGGCCACAAGTCGTCAAAATAAGAATTTGCTAAATTCAATTGAAGTGAATGGTGAGTTGCTTGAAGAACCTCAACAAGTTAAGGCTGAGGTGCTCCACTATTTTCAACAAAGATTCGCTAAAGATTGGAAATATAGGCTCGAATTGCTTGGGGATTTCAAGTTTATTGGAGATGATGAAAATGTCACTGGATTGATGGCCCCTTTCTCTGAAGACGAAACCTGGAGAGTAGTGAGAGATTGTGATGACAACAAAGCCCCGGGGCCCGATGGATTCAATATGTTGTGTTTTCAGCATTGTTGGGATATGTTTAAGGGAGATATCTTTAATTTCTTTAAGGAGTTTCATTCTAATGGATGTTTGGCTAAAGGAGTTAATAGTTTGTTTGTATCATTAATTCCCAAGAAGGAGAACCCTAGTGGACTAGCAGATTATAGGCCAATCAGTCTCATTGGGTCTCTCTATAAGATACTATCTCAAGTCCTTGCTAATCGTCTTAAGAAAGTTTTACCTAGAATTATAGGTGAAGCTCAATCTGCTTTCATAGGTTGAAAGAGCATTTTTGATGGGATGTTGATCTCCAATGAGATAATCGATTGGTGAAAGAAAAGAAATAAGAGGGGGATAATTCTTAAACTGGATTTTGAAAAACTTATGACACTGTTAATTGGGATTGCCTTTTGGATTTAATGTCCAAGTTTGGGTTCCAAGATAAGTGGATTAGATAGATGCAATAGGGCTTATTCTCAGCTAGGGTTTCTATACTTGTTAATGGTTCCCCTACGGCAGAGTTTATTCCAAAGAAAGGCCTTAGGCAAGGGGATCCATTATTGCCTTTTCTCTACAACATTGTGGCTGAGGGTCTGAATATGCTTTTCCATAGAGCTAGAACCCTGGGTTTTATAAAAAGAGCTGTAATTGGCCATAGGGAAATCACTGTCAGTCACCTTCAATTTGAGGATGATACAATAGTTTTTTGTGAGGCAGATGGTCAGGAGATTCAAACTATAAAAGGGATCTTGAGGTGCTTTGAAGTGATCATGGGGTTGAAAATTAATTTTCATAAAAGTCATGTGTGTGGGGTTGGGGTCAGTGAGGATGTTGGGGAACTTTTTACAAAATAATTGAATTGCATGTGTCAAAAGTTACCTTTTATGTATCTTGGGGTACCACTGGGTGCAAGTCCAAGGAGGAGAAGTACTTAGTTGCCTGTAATTAACAAATTCAAGGCATAATTAGCTTCTTGGAAAAGGATGCTTCTATCCTTCAGTGGCAGGTTAACTCTTGTCAAAGCAATGCTGTCATCCTTACCTATCTATTATCTTTTAGTATTTAAAATGCCTGAGAATGTAGCAAGATTACTTGATAAGATCTAGGCCAGATTATTATGGGGTGGTTCAGAGGTACAAAAGAAGTTGCATTTGGTAAAATGGGAGGAGGCTACAAAGAGCAAAGTCACTGGGGGTTTGGGTATTAGGAAGTTAATGATGGTTAATGAGTGTTTGTTAGCTAAATGGTGGTGGAGGTATGGGTATGAAGATAGGTCATTATGGAAGTCAATATTAATAGCAAATACAACAGCTCAAGTGGAAGATGGGCACCATTTACTGAGGAAGGTGGACAGAGGTCAAAACTTTGGGGTGATATTTTATATAATGCTGTCAGCAACACTCAGTTGTACAGTTTCTTTATGGAAAATTGTGAAGTTCAAGTGGGGAATGGCATGCGAATTAGATTCTGGAAAGATACTTGGATTGGTGCAAATTGTCTAAAGGAGGAGTATCCAAGGCTATTTGAGTTGTCATTGGAGAAAGGGGTCTCTCTGTCTGATATGGTTGAAAGGAAAAGGAATACATCAAGATGAGACCTAAAGTTTAGGAGAAGATTGAGGGCTTGAGAGGAACTTGAAGTTGAACGACTCATGGATAAGTTAAATAGCAGTCCCCCATGTTTGTCAAAGAAAGCTGATGCGTTGGTTTGGAAGGATTCATCATCTGGAAAGTATATCATTGTTGTTGCATATAACAAACTTTCATTTAGGCAGGCGTTAGCTATTACTGAGTTCATTTGGAACAACATGTCGCCACCAAAGGTGAAATTCTTTTGCTATCTTGTCTGGAAAGGTAGAATTAAATAAAAAGCATATCTTCATAGGTTGGGGCTGCTGAATCCCATTACGAGCTCTGATTGTGTTTTTTGTAATGGAGAATTAGAATCTTTGAACCATGTTATGTTATTGTGTCCTGTTGCTTGGCAATTATGGTCTAGTTTGTTGAAGTGGTGGGGGGATGCAGTGGGTTTCTCCTCAGAATGTTGAAGGTCTACTTGATTGGTGGAAAGGGTTCCCTTGAAAGAAGGTTGAAGGCATAATCTGGAAGATTATCCCATTGGCCACTCTTTGGTCTGTTTGGAGGATAAAGAATGAGTGTGTTTTTAATACGAAACAACCTTTGATGTTGGAGTTGTTGGAATTGATAAAGTCAAGAATTATTTTATGGTTTAATGTTGTCTCAAGAGACTGTTTTTACTCAGTGCAAGAACTGGTGTCGAATTTGCAGAATGTTAGGAAGATGTTAAGATAGAGGTTGATTTAAGTGCCAGGAATGCTGTGTATCAAGCTGTTGTATTGTGCTGTGTTGTGTTGGTTTGTGTTTGTGATCTGTGGTCGGGTTATGCTGTGTTAGTAATCTGCCTTCAATGCTTTGGTGTGGCTAGCCTATTGGATGAAATGTGCTCTGTTGCTATTAGGGGGCTGATTATGGGGTGAGCTGATGCTTGTTTGGTGTTGCCATTGGGAGTTCACTTCAGTTGGCTGATGTTGATCTGTCTAGGCACTATGGACCTGAACTGCTGTAGTGTGGAATGCTGAAATGTTGTGGTGTCTGTCTTACTGTGTGGATTTAATTTTTTGTGCTGAACTGGTGGTGAAAAGTCTGCTCTTGCTTCTGGGCTCCAGCTAAGGTGGGCTACTGATAAAAGGAGTAATTTTGAGCTATTTCTGGAGCAGTGCTATTTCTGATACACTGCTAATGGTTATTGCTTTGGATGATGCTTATGCTAGCTGTTGCAGATTTTTTGCTTACTTTGATATTCTTAGCATTTGTTTGTCTTAGTCTTTGAAAGCAAAGGATAGTTTGTGTGGAAGCTTGGGCTTAAGGTGTGGGGCTTATGAATCTATCCCTAGTTGTTTCCTGCTGCTAAAGAGCAGGATTAGACTTGGGGTGTTTATCTTGGGTGTATTGTGTTTTTTTAGTATCTTTGTTTCCTTATTCTTGGCTAGTTTATTGGATCCTCTCCGATCATGGGTGTTGTGCTAGCATATGATTGAGCTATCTCTTCGATGCCAACCTAGTTGGGATTGTTGAGTGTGGTTATGATGCTTGTTGCACCTCCTTCTTTATTGATGTAAGTTCTCCATTGTAAATTTTTCTTCATCAATAAAGTTTCTCTTTTGCTGATAAAAAAAAAAAAAAATTCACTTTATATAAGTTAAACAATTCACTTTTTTTTTTTTTTTTTTTTCCGATGTGGGATTGTAAAATAAGTTAACAATTATTTGGACGAAAAGTTTATTTCTAATTAAGCAATCTCAGTCTTTCAATCTTTAATCAGATCAATTTTTAGTTTATTTCGAATCAAATAAATTTAATTAATATATTTTGATAAAACCGTTAAAATCGCAATTAAACCAACAAATCAATCAAATCAAAAATGATTTAGCCTAATCGGCTACGTCATAATTAATTAATTAAAACTTTTAAAATTTAAACTATATTGAATTGAAACATGTACAATATTACAATATTAAATGGGATGAGAATATAAGATTCACTTTATATGAATAAAATAACTCATTTTTTTTCTTCTTTTTCTGATATGGGATTATCAAATAAAGGTTAGCCAATGGAAATTTTCTTAACTGTTTAAAATTAAAAAAATTAGTATGAGATATTGAAACTCTCACATGGCTCGTCACTAAATGAGATGAAAGTATAAGATTCTATTTATATGAGTAAAATAACTCATTTTTTTTTTCTTATTTTTTCGATGTGAGATTATCAAATAAAAGCTAACCAATGGAAATATTTTCTTAATTGTTTAAAATTAAGAAAATCAATAAAATTAGTATGAGATATTAAAACTCTCACAAGACTCCTCACTAAAAACATTATTTTCCTTATATAATAAATAGATTACTCTTTATTTTATTATAAAGGTTAAACTTGAGTTTTTTTTTTTTTCCCAAAATTTTATTATGACATATATGATATTATTAATTTCTCTTCATACATATATGGGAAATTCTAATATATAGTTGCCGTTTGGCAATAATTTTTTGCCTAAATCCGAACAAAAAAATAAAATAGGCTAAATAAGTAAATAAGATAAAATATCACAACTAAATTATAAATATTTTATTTTTTCTCTCACAACTATCATATTCAAACTAAAAAAAAAAAAGTCAAAAATTCTTCCTAAACAAAATTAATTTAGCTAAATTTGTCAAAAAGTCAAAAAAATAAGGCTAACTTAGCTCTTTCCAAATGAATCGACAGTGTTTTCCTACGTATATATCCACTAGCAGCTGCCACACAGCGGATGTACAATTAAAATAAGTAAAAATAAAATAAAACTTTTGCTACATATGGTATATTATGCAAGTGATAATAATCTTGTTTATTAAACTTAAGGTCTAAGATTTGAGTCTTACTCTTGTTGACTATTTGAATTTTTTTTTTTTTTAATTTCAAATATAGAAAAATGAGGACTCGTGATATAAAGAGAAACTATCAACATTTAGACACCAAGTGACGTGTTTATTTTTAATAATAATAACTAACGGTTGGCACACGCGATACGTGTACAATTCAAATAAAATAAAAATAAAATAAAATATTTATCATATATTGTGTGCTAGTTAAGTGATAAAAGTCTAATTCATTTGACATAAGTCTAATGTTCAAATCTCATTCTCTCATTTATCTATTTTTTTTTTTATTTTAAATAAAAAAGTTGACACGTAGCAACATAAGAAACAAAGGTTTCAAGACACCATGAGAGGTGTTCACTTTATAATAGTATAGATAGAAGATAGATAGATAGATACTTCTATATATGTGAACATTGTCCAAACCTCCAAATCTTTTCCTCATGTCACGTGGTGTGCAAGTAAGATTTGAACCAAAACTTTAGATTTCATTAAGAACACACTTACTATAATATTATTTTTTTATTATTTATTGGGTAAATTACACTGACACCCATAAGGTTTCTATTTAATGCAGATTCCCTCATCACGTTTGAAAAATTACATTTCCCTCTCTAATATTTGTAATATGATTACAAATTACCTCATGAATTGCTGATGTATTTATTAATTATCAAGCTTCGTGGAAGATTCAAGCAAATTAGCTAAGCAAAAAATCCACAGTGAAATAAATTACCAAGCTTCGTGGACGATTCAAGCAATGAATCACATCCTATTTATAACGGTCTACAATGCGTATATCAAACCACACTCACTTTGTTTTTGTTTTTGCTATTGTCATATTGAGTTTGGTGTGTTTTACAAAACAATTAATTCTGTTTTTTAAAATTTTGTGGCAAGCCAAACATGGCCTTAACAGAACCATGGATAATGGAAAACGGCAACATCAAAGGGTTGAGCAAGGAGCTGAGGCCTGGTCGGACGGCTCACAACATGTCGTCGCCGTCGCCGTTGCTGCGTAAAAAATCCGATTTGTCCCTGGTTTCTAAAGTGCCTTGTGGGATTGTTAGGCTGTGTTTGGCTAATCTTCATGAGGTTATTTTGGGAACTAAGCTCTCAGTTCTCTTCCCTGCCATTCCACTGGCTGTTGTTGCACAGTGTTATGGGTTTGGAAGAGTGAGTTTTTCTTGTTCGGCATTATTAGGATTTTGCTTATAAAACAGTCGCTACAAAAAATTAAGGTTTTAAAAATTAAAATTTAAGGGTAAAATTATTTTTTAAAAACTAAATATTTTTATTACGAAAAGTGTCGTTATTATATATTTTGTAATAAAAATTATATATTAGTGATGAATTATTATCTTTTTAGGACCAAATTTTTTGTCTCATGAAATAAACCATTTTGAGACTAAATTATTTTGTCCTTAAAAGTTTATTTATTAGTGATTTTCAAAATTTTGTCACTAAAAGCCTTATTTTTTACTTTTCAGTATGACCTTTTAGAAAATATTCTCATGACGATAGAAATTACTTCCTAAATGTTTTTTGAAACAAAATTTTCACTTTTAAAGACCAAAATATTTGGCTTCTAAAATTCTTATATTTTGTAGTGAGTGAAATTTTACTAGATATATGAAAACAATGATAATTGAGTTATAAAATATTTTTCCTTAATTTTTATGTCAATTTGTTCTAAAACATTTTCAGTATCCAATGCATTTCAAATAATTGTAATAAAATCTGACCGGTTGATCCCTTGGCTTTTTCAATGGTACAAACGTATACAAGTAAATACGATATTGAGATTTCTTCAAAAACGTAATTGGTTTCTAAGATCATTTCTGAATCTAAGCTTTTATTAGTTAGTCGTGGTAGAGTACCCAAGTGGCGTATTTTTTTGAAATGAGGTCTTCAGTAACGTGACATCAAAACTCCTTATTCTTAATTGATATTAATTTTTTTTATTTGAAAGTTCATTTTACTAAATAAACCTAAATTAAAATTGAACTAACTAATTGTAAGAATATATGTATTATTGATTACAAGATTGTATTACAAGATTGATTGTATATTTTGTATATTACAAGGATGTATTATATAGGAGAGGTTTTGGGAGAGGAGGTGAGGAGTGAGTGGTGGAGGTAGGTTTGGTGGAGTGTAGTAGGTGATTTACATTTACATTAACAGCCCCCCTCAAACTCAAGGAGGATAGGTACTAGCCAACTTGAGTTTGGAGAGAGTAACAAAACAGAAAAATAAACTGATAAATAAAACAGGATAGGAGACACGGTATGGTCGTGTCAGACCGATGTAGCAGACAGTTTATGGGGTCATGTCGGACCGTTGTAGCAGACACTGTGTGGTCGTATGTCGGACCGGTAGAAGACAGTTTACGGGGTCATGTCGGACCGTTGTAGAAGCTGACAGCTGACCGGGATCAATGTCGGTGACTTTTTACGAAAAGATGTGCAAAAGAAGTAGAGAGAAAAGAGAATCTTTGACTTTTTGGTATATGTTATAGACTTTTTGACTTTTTTAGTAACTTTTTAGCTTTTTAGCTAAAATGTT
>NW_021025001.1:4628113-4643702 GCF_004153795.1 Camellia sinensis | reverse complement strand
AAGTAGAGAAAAAACTTCTTAATCACACAAATTTTTTCTATTAGTTTTGGAAGGTTCCACCATTGTGGGTTTTGTTAGGATTTTGGGAGAGAGGCTTTTTGGGGTGAAGGGGTGTGCATATGAATGAGTAAAATGTTTTTATAAGGATAATTTTGGTATTATTTAGGAGGAGAAAATAAATTTTATGGGTTTTACAATTTATAAGTGGGGGTCCAAAGAAATAGATGGTCCAAAATAATTGATGGGATGCTAATGCAACACTTATTACGTTTAAGGGCTTAGATAGGTTAATTGTTGAAAACATCCTCATCTTAGAGTGTCTCTAACATTTAGTCTTTTAATTTGATGAAAGAAGTTAAATTTTGATGCTCCAACGTTAATATCAAACCAATATCAAATTCAGAATTTCTTAAACTTTTCATCAAATTGAGAATGCCTGGAGCCTTTCATCAAATTACTCCAAATAGCCGTTGGGACCATACTCCAGATGACCGGTCAGTTGTCCAGTCAATTGTCCTCTCAAAAAACTTCTTCCTTGCTTCAGACTTATACACTAACCGATTAACCGACAAGACATTCTCCCGATCGTCCTCCCGGTGATTCGATGAAAAATGAAAATTTTTCGTTGAAACACTCGATATCAGATGAACCATTTACTCAAATTTGATGGGAAAAAAAAAGAGTAAACATTGGAGATACTATTTAATGTATTCAAAGAAAAAGGCTAAGGGCATTATTGGCAAAATGACAAAATAAAAGCTACTGATGAAATGATTTCACTATTCAAAAGGCTTCAATTAATATAGTAGACATATAAAATAGAAACCACTAATGAACAGTGATTTTAATGTTCAAAAGATTTCAATTGCCTCAGAGTGTGTCCAACATTTCATCTTTTGTTTAATCAAATTTAATTTTGATGAAAAATGTACAGCTTTGGTGCTCCAACGTTAATATCAAATCAATATCAAATTGAGAATTTCTCAAACTTTTCATCAAATTGAGGATCGCTGGAGCCTTTCATCAAATTATTGTAGATAGCCGTTGGGACCATACTCCGAACGATCGGTCGGTTGTCCTCTCGGACAACCTTTCCTTGCTTCTGACTGCCCATAAATTTACATTAACTAGTCGACTAGCCAGACATCCTCCCAGTCGATCTGTGGTTTGATGAAAAATGAAAATTTCCCATTGAAACACTTGATATCAGATGAACTTCTTATTTGGGGGGAGGGATGGAAAAAAAAAAAGAAAAAAAAAAAAGAAAGTAAACATTGGAGATGGTCTTGTATTATAGTAGATAGGTATTACATGATGTATTCATTTGGAGGGTTGTTTCAATAGTACTTTAGAAACAAAAACTTTCTAAGCAATTTTATAAGCTTCTAAATTATATTTATTTTCTATCCAAATGCATACTAATGCACGGTGCATCATCCTCACTTTAGTATGCATGTATTATTTCTCTCACTCCCCAACTTTTCTTCCCCATCTAAAATTGTTTTATAAAACCCTTAGTTAGATTAGTTGTGGCCTTATTTCTCACACAAATAATTTGATTATTGTAATTGAAAATTGTTCTAGAGTTTTAACATAGAATGCTTCAATTTAATGTATTACTCTATTTTATCTAACTAAATCAAGGTGGCTAACTTGGCTTTAAAGTTGGATTTTAATAAAGCATACGATAAGATGCAATGGGGGTTTCTTCGTGTTGTGATGGAAAAATTGGGCTTCATTCTAACTTGGGTTAATGAGGTGATGAAATGTGTCACTACAGTCTCTTTTTCCGTATTTGTCAATAAGGCCAAGTGAACTAGTTTCAAGCCTTCAAGGGGTCCTCATCAAGGGGATCCTTTGTCGCCATATTTATTTCTCTTTGTGATTGAAGTGTTGTCTCAATTAATTGACAAAAGTGTGTTCGGGCATCGTTTATCTGGTCTACAAACTTAGCGTACTTACCCTAGTTTGTCCCATCTTCTTTTTGCTGATGATGCCATTCTCTTTTTTAAAGCGGATGTGGAGTAGTGTAAGGAAGTTCTCAACATTTTGAAGCTATATAGGGATGCCTCGGGCCAAACAATCAACTTTCACAAATCGGGTGTTCAGTTTTCAGCCAACACAACTCTTATTTCACAACACCAAATTTGTGGGGTTTTGGCCATCTCTCCGTTAAAACTGGTGCTAAATATCTAGGTATACCGTCTTGTTGGGGAAGGTCCAAATTTGAGGCTTATGCCTATTTATGTGAATGGGTGCTCTTGAAGCTAAGTGATTGGAAAGCAAATTTTTTATGTCAAGCGGGTAAAGAGATCCTCATCAAAGCGGTTGCCCAACCCATTCCAACCTATGCTATAGCGTGCTTTTTATTCCCTAAAAAACTATGTGACAAACTCAATTCCTATATCAACAATTTTTGGTGGAAATGAGACTCAGGAGGTGGGGGTGTCATTGGGCTAGATGGGAGAAGATGATCCTTCCTAAAAGTAAAGGTGGTCTTGGCTATCGGGATTTTACAGCTTTTAACAAAGCTTTGCTCGCGCCTCAAGGATGGAGACTTATAAATTCTCCATAATCTTTCTTTACTGCCCCAATTTGGATTTTATGCATGCTTTGCATGGTGCTCGAGCATTGTGGGCTTGGTCTAGTAGTATTCAAGGTCGTGAGATCCTTTGGGATGGGTTATGGCGGCAATTGCATAATGGTGCTTTAATTAATTTCTAGGATGACAAGTGGATTCCAACTGTAGGTGATTTCAAGATCAATTCTCGTAGGCCAGTGGATTCCAACTGGAGGTGTTCAATTTCAGATATGTACCAGGTCTGTTCTCAATCTTCAAAATCTATTTGTGGTGTTTGTTCAAGATTATTTTACCCAACTTCTAGCTTTTAGCTTAAAAAAAGCATATTTAAACTGTTTGGCAGACTTCAATCAACTTAAACTTAAACTTCTACAGCTTATGCAAAGGGTAAAAAAGCTAAATTTCATAAGCTGCTTTGAGCTGCTTCAAATTCTCACAAGGTTTATGCACGCGGGGGGAGGGGGGGTAAAGATACTTAAATGCTCTTGGTGTTTTGAAGTATTTACTCTTATACCACCTATATATTCTTTTTTTGCCTTAATCTTTCTATTTGGCAAGAGATACAACGGCAAGCAGCAACGCAAGAGCATACCTGCGACTCTTGCTCGCTTCTAGCGCTGGCTTACTTCTTGCGACGTGTGGCTCTAGTTTGTTTTTTACTTTGGTTTGCTTTCGGTGAAGTGCGGCTTTGGTTCGTTTCCAGCTCTAGATCTCTTTCTCTCTTTGCGACTGTGGTTCGTTTGCGGCTCTGGTTTGTTTCCTTCATCTTTGATTTTTCCTTTTCTCTCTTGCTCGGCATGCATGTATATATATATTTATTGTTTTGGTTATATGTGATTTTGTCTATTTCAAATTTGTTCAAATTGAGGAAAATAAGAATAGTTAGGGTTTAGGAAAATTTTGGGGAAATTGTATTTATGCGCATCTCATAAGAGGCATGCAATACCAAGCTTAAATGGCTAAACCAACTATGGACAGACCTAAACCATGCCAAAACAGTGGCCTAAATGCGTTGAGATGATAGCATGAAAGACAAGAAAATGATGTTCATGCATTAACCCATGAACAAAGCATAGAAGCACAACTCTCAAACATAATGAAGAAGTGACAAATGTGAGAGTGTAGCTACACTATATGCACTGAAATCATGTGTGAAATGATACCAAATTATCCAAACAACACAAGCATAGCATCCTAAGGACCTTGAATCATTAGGCTAGTCAAAGCTATTGCACTACAACCATGCATAACAAATCCCATATGACCCAAACTACTCAAAACAGAGTTGAGACACGCTAAATCAAGGCCGAAAGCATGCTAAAACATAGGCTCAAAAAGGAAGGAAAGCATGTTCATTCATTGGCTCACAAACAAGGCATAATGCATAACCCTCAAGGGCAATGAAAGAGTGATAAACATGTAGCAAAGACATAAGCTCTGAAATTACATTCCAAATGATGCCATATCATGCATATATCACAAATAAGGCATGCTAAGAGGCTCAAAGCTCAAGACTAGCTAAGATACTTGTACCATAGCCGTATCAAGCAAGCCCCAAAGGGCCAAGATGACTCAAAACAGTCCCAAGGCCGGTCAAAACAATGCCAAAACATGCATGGAGTAGGGCTAACACATGCTAGAATGGGAGGCATAAAGCATGACGCATGCAAGGCCAATGAGTGGGATTACACTACACATACCAAAACCAAGCATGAGATGACTTCACCAACAAAAATTAGAGTTATAATATGGTAAAATAACACCAAAAACATGCTGAAATGGTAGCCCAAAAGCTTAGGCAAGCATGCATACATATTGGCTCATGGTTAAGGCATAAAGCACAACCCTCCAAAGCATTGAAAGAGTGATGCACACAAGGGTATGACAGTTAAACATGCTCTGAAATCATATATCAAATGATGCTAAATCATGCAAATAGCCCAAGCAATGCATGCTAGTGGACTCAAAACACCAAGCTAGTGGAGGGGCTTTACACTATGGCTATACAAAACAAACCATACATGATCAAGACCACCCGAATCAGACCTAAAGCATGTGAAATCATGGCAAAAAGCATGCTGAAATAGAGCCAAAACAAACTAGAACCATAGGCCAAAGTGGTAAGCATGCTAGGCTAGTGAGTGGAATTGCACTACAAGCGCAAGGAGCATGCAAGAGGTAACCAAACCAACCCTAGACAGAGCTATATCATGGCAAAACAAGGCTTGAAACATGCTAAGATGGAGCTTGAAGGAGGTAGAAAAACATGCCAAAGTGTTAAGCCAACAACACAAGGCATCAAGACACAAGGAGAGGGGATGACCCCCTCCTATTTGGGGCCTCAAAACACACTTTCCACCACTGAAATTCCTCTGGAATTCAGTGGTTAAAAGGCCAAGAGAAGATGATCTCAAAGGCCTTAGGAGATAGCGCAAAGCAAAGCAAAACAAGGCACACAAGAGGGTAAAACACCTCCAACACCAAAGAAGTCTCAAACAACCACCTTAAGCACTTAAAAACAAAAGTTTTTGTAGTTACAAGTTAGGCCTAAAACATCATGCAAATAGGGCCAAATAAGCAATGAAACAAAGCTTTAAAGAGGCTATTACTCACCCTTGAAGCACAACTTCAGAACAGCAACTTCAGAGGCAAAAACCAAGCCAAAACCACTCAAATTCAACCTCCAAGAACCTCAGCTCAAGAGTAAAGGTATTTCACTAGGTGTTTAGTGCAAAAGTGTGAACAAAACTCACTTTAAGGCACAAAATAACACAAATATAGAGAGAGAAGGATATGTTTAGCCCTAAGCAAATTTTTGAACCTCTGGAAAGGGAGAGGGACCTTCCCTCTTATAGAATTCCAAGCCTCAAGCTTGTTGAACAAGCTAGAAGCTCTGTGCAATCCCTCCATACATGTGTATGGAGGATGCCTTTTGTGCCCAACAGCTGGCACAACTGCAAGGAAAATATCTGCAGAAAATACAGGAAGGCCGCCGACCAGTTAAAGTGGTCGACCGACCACCTCCCTGTAGACGTCCCCGAACGTCCCAGGAGGGAATCCCGTTTTGTTCATTTGGGCTTATTACAGTTCAAACTCAAATGTCACGGTTCTTAATATGATCTCACAATGTGCGATGTGAGATTGATAAATCACCAAAGAGTCCAAATCTGATAAATCATTTTGGAAAATTGATTTTTAGAAAGAAGTGCCAAACATGGACTGTTTTGTCAGATACAGAGTCGCCACTTAAATATTTTATTTTGGGAGAATTTAGGAAACCCTGACTCGTGCCTAAGGCCACGTGTCCGTCATCACCAAAGTTGCCTCGGCTCGGGAACTTGGGTACGATTGGGGAAGGTCAGCTATGAGCATCCCCGCTTGCCCGATCAAAGATCGGCCACTACTAAGCATGATATCGAGTTTTGAAAACATATGTGCTCTTATTCCGGTTATTAGCCTAGAATTACTATGTGATGCTCACAGCATACAAGTATAGACTGGGTCGCCTGAATTGGAACAAAACATCTCATGTTCGTTTTGAAAAACGGTTTGAAGGTGCTACTCGCAAGTAGGCTAAAACACGGATTCCAATGAATTGTTCCAATTCAAGCAATCCAACCTTCACCCATAGGCATTCAGGCAGTTATATCACACAAGCAATTAGCCTCATGGCAAGCATGCTGTCATGTTAACATTCACATACATGCAAGAAGCTAAAGTATAAACACTCACAGTGTCCTCCGAGCCAAAACAAGAAACTAGTTAGCAATCATGCATGATCCTAGTTCATGTTAGCAATGGATAATGCAACGCATGCAAAATGCAACTAAGATAGGCTCAGCTACCCTAAGAATGGCATGTGAAATGCGACAACTCGATACACGTATTCAAGTTGGAATTGAAATACTATGCAATTAGTATGATGCGCCAAGCCTGGTGCGTGCAATACGAATGAATGTATGCAAACATGCTATCATAAGTATGCTAATTGAAACGTGCCCTAAGACTAACCATTGAAAGCAGGTAAGTAAAAGGGAGAAAGACGTGGGGTTGAAAGACATGCATCACACACACGCACGCTTATTACAAAATTCGCCCTCTCTTGGAGGGGCAAAAGAATAATACAAACCAAATAAATAATTAACTACTCTAGCTAATTAAATATTACAAAACCTTAATTAATTAACAAATTAATTAAGCTATTAAAGCAGGTAAAGCTGCCTCGGGAAGAGGGTCAAATGCATGCATGCTCGATTCGTCTCGCTCGGAAACCCGTTGCCATACCACATGTTGCCTCTATTTGCACTGTTCTGCACCTCTGAGAACTGTGAAAATCCTTGAGATGCCTCTGAATTACTTCCTGAGCATTGTAGGATGTCACCGGCCAAAAGATAGGACCACCGGCCATTAGGAAGTGGTCACCGACCAAAAGTGGGGCCATCGACTGGACTTTGGTAGCCGGCTGGCACTGAAGAGGGCCGACCGGCCATCTGTTCCTGCAGAACTCTGTTTTTGCTACAGCAGAGGACAGACAGTGCATGGCAAGGAATTTACAAGACAATGTATGCACGACCACCCTCCCTATCATGCTATGAACTCAAGGGGGTTTGGTTCTCGACTCTCGGGCCACCAATCACGCATTTCAATGCATGATGCCCAAAGCCGCCAAGTGTGCAATTTGATATCAAATGAAATGCACAAAAACGCATAAGGGCCCCAACCTCTATCATGATTGATTCAAGAGGCAAGGGATGCGCACACAATGCTATGCAACCTAAGCATGCAAGCAAACTAATGCAACATGAGCATGCAAGCAACAATGCTATACAAGGCAACTAGCATATAACAATATGCAAAGACAAGCATGCAAACAAGCATGTAACTTAACAAGTATGCAAGATGGATGAACATGCAACAACATGTCAATAGGCTAACATTTAATAACATGCAAAGGCAAGTATACTTAGACCAATGTAATACATGCATGATGAACTTAACAAAGCAACACAAGCATGCAATAGGCAATAGGCAATAGGCATACAACCTAAACATGTGAACATGTATAACATGCAACAACATGTAAAATGAAACAAGCATGTAACAACATGATGAGATAGACTTACACTAACATGGGTAGCTCTCAAGCATGCCAAAATTAGTGGCCAAACATGATGGAAATGAGGCAACAAAACACATGCAAACATGCAAGGTACAAGGGCTCTAACTCATAGCACAAGATGCAACTCTCCTAGTGCATTGAAAAGATGAAGTATGGCATATAATGGCATATATTCCAGCTCTGAAATGACATACAAAATGGTTCTGAATCATGCAAACGACTCACACAATGCATGTAGGAAGGCTCAAATACCGAAACTAGTGAAGCACATTACACTAGAGGTATGCAAAGCGATGCTCGAATAACCAAATCAACCCCAAACAGTCCCTATGCAGGCCCAAAACAGTGGCAAAATGGACTAAGATGATGCCTTGAAGTGCACAAAAATGAAGCTCATGCAATGGCTCACAAATGGGGTATAAAAACACAACTCTCAAACACATTGAAGACATGATAAACATGAGAATATGGCAAACCTATAAACTCTAAAATATCATATTCAATGATGCCAAAACACTAAAATGCCTCAAGCAACACATGCAAGGGACCCCAAAACTCAAAGGTAAGCAAGGCTATTATACTACAACCATGCATGGAAAGCACCAATCGACCAAAAGGCCTAAAAACAGAGCTAAGGCATCCCAAAATATGAACGAAACATGTTTGGAGTGTGGCCAAAAGGTGCTAGAATAAGGGGCCAAAACAACATGCAGTGTGAGCTAGTAAGCATGATTTACACTACAAGCCTATGAAGCATGTGAGAGACCACCAAACCAGCTAAAAACAGAATCATGGCATGCCAAAATATGACCAAAAATTTACTGAAACATGGTCAATACATGCAAGAATGACATGCTCATTTGATAAGCTATGAATAGGATTACTCTACACATGCAAGAGGCAAACAAAAGGGGACCAAACCAGCCATGGATAGAGGCTAGGCAGGTCCCAAAAGTCACCAAAAAGTGCCTGAAATAGGCCTCTAAATGATATAAACATATGCTCCTTTGATAGGCCAAATATGCTAGTAAACAAGACAACAAAGGAGAGGGGATGGCCCTCTCCTTCTTAGGATCTCAAAACACCATCCCCACCACTGAAATCCCTCTGGATTAAGGCCAATACAAGGTGGTCCCGAAGCTCACACAAAATGCACAAAAATGAGGCCAAATAAGGTCTAAGAGGGGGTAAACAAACCCAAATACAAAAGTGATCTTAAATAAAGATTAAAAGCATGAAAAAATAGAACTTTTATCAGTTATACACTAAGCTCAAAACAGCATGCAAGATAGGCTAAAATCTTGTACAAAAATGGGGAATAAAGAGGGAAAATGAGTTACCCTTGTAGCTCAGCAAAACCAGCAGGTTCTTGGACCAAAAACCAGCTCTTTTACCTCTGAAAATACCCTCCAAGAACCTTAGATGAATAGTGGAGGTTTGTGGTTGTGAGGTGGTGTGCAAAGGGGCCAAGAATCTCACTCTTTTGAACCCAAAATATAGAGATATAGAGAGAGATATATCTCTTGTGCCTTAGACAAATTTTTCAACCTCTCTAAAGGAGAGGGAGGCCCTCTCTTATAGAGAAACAAGAGGGTTCAAGCTTCTTGGAGAAGCTAGAGCAAAAGGGTCAAGCTTCTTAGTGAAGCTAGAGCAAAGGTTCAAGAGGTTCAAGCTTTCTCAAGAAGCTAAAACAAAGGTTCAAAAGGTTCAAGCTTCCTCAAGAAGCTATAACAAGGGTTCAAAAGGTTCAAGTTTCCTCAAGAAGCTTAAAACAAGGGGGCAAATCCTCCATACACGTGTATGGAGGGCAGGGTCTGTGCTTACCAGCTGGCACAGCTGGTATGCATAATGCCTGAAAAAGGCAAAGAAAAGGTCTCGGCCAGAAAAAGTGGCCGATTGACCAAAACAATGGTCGGCCGACCAAAAACAATGCCGACCGGCCAATTCCTTTGCCGGTAGCAAGAAAACAGGGCCGATGGCCTCAAGCCATGGCCGGTGAGGTGTGGGGATGGCCAACAAGCCATTCCTTACCCTTAGAAGCAAAAACACAAGTGTTTGGTCTATGACCAAGCACAAAACAGATAAGTTGAGAAATCTTGAGGCGAGGCGCGTAGCCGAGACCTCCGAGAACTCAAAACGAACACGATCATGGATGATCATCGGGTGTTCAAATGATGACGTCCAAGTCTTGAGGACGGTCAAAAATGGGGTGTCTATAGTTGCCCCTCTTTGACAGAACTCGAAAGTCATAACAATGATGGGAGTGAGTGTCAAAGCCCAAAGACGACCCATTTTTTACAAGGCTGAAGACTTAGACAAAGCATACAAGCTAGCAAGATATGTGCTCGTAGGCAGGGGCAAGATGCAAAGAACATGCATGATGCCGAACATAACTTATGATCATGCAAAGAAAGCTGTAACGAAGCATAACATGCAACAGTTTTAAGCAAGCATACACAAATCTAACTACATTACATGCAAAAAGAGTGTAAGAAAATTACTGCAATTCTCACTGCGAATATAGTGTGCATGTGTGGTAGATACACAAAGTGAGCATGTGTGGTAGATACACAAAGCAGACGTAGTGTGATGGATACACAAAAAGGTGAACACAAAGTGTGATAGATGCACTAAGTGAACAAGGTATGATAGATACACAAGGTGAGTGTAGTGTGATAGATACACAAGGACAGAGTGTGATGGATACACTAAAGGTGAACACAAATTGTGATAGATGCACTAAGCGAACAGAGTATGATAGATACACTAAAGGTGAACACAAAGTGTGATAGATGCACTAAGTGAACAAAGTATGATAGATACACTAAAGATGAACACAAAGTGTGATAGATGCACTAAGTGAACAAGTGTGATGGTGTAGACACCCCATTTTTGACCGACCCTAAGACTCAGACGTCACCGATTGAGCGCTTGGTGATGTTGCATATCGTGCTCGTTCAGAAGCTTCAGAGTCGCGGCCGTGAGCCCTGCCTCCGGACTTCCGAACCCTCTTCTGTGCCTTGCCTCGGTTGGCGAACCAGACTCGGTTTTCTCTGTTTCTTTTCCTGAGGGGAGGGAGAGGTCCCGTAGACCGTCTCTCAGTGGCCGTGGGCTACATTTTGTGGTTGTAGGCCATTTTGCCCATTTCGGAGCCCGGTTTCCGATTTTTCGGGACCGTTGGCCGTGTGCCTCGGTTCGGGACCGCCTAACCATCTCCGTTTGCTCTGATTTTTGGCATACATCTTATTTTCTCCCTTTTGAGGGACACTGAGGTTTGAGAGACCCACTTCGTGGTCGAATACCACTTTCGATGTCTAACAGGCAGTTTTCGGGTCCCCGAACTGCGTGTTCTGGCCCCCGAACATTTGTTTTGCATCGGTTTCCGTTCATTTTTGGCAGGTACCTCTGTTTCATCACCAGGAAGGCCGTAGAAGGGTGGGAGGCTAGCAATTGTTTCATCAACCAGTTATATATCCTCCGGCGCCCTCCGACGCCCGTTTTTCTCCCTTTTGAACCCCTCCTTCCGAGCCAATGTTGAACAACCTTGGGCCATTTTCTTGAACTTTTAACTACATATTTGTGATGTACACACATGGGAGGACCCTAAAAGTTGGTGGTCGGCCACTAATGTTGCTTGACCCTTTTGAACCCCTCCTTCCGAGCCAATGTTGAACAACCTTGGGCCATTTTCTTGAACTTTTAACTACATATTTGTGATGTACACACATGGGAGGACCCTAAAAGTTGGTGGTCGGCCACTAATGTTGCTTGACCCTTTTGAACCCCTCCTAAAAGTGGCCTATTCTCTCTCCTGTTTTACAGTTTTCAATTTTGAACCACAGGGTTGTGATGAGGAGACCTGGGAGGCCACCAATATCATATGGTCGGCCACTAATTCAACTTGACCTTTTTGACCCTTGGCCGGCCAGCCATGGGGGGTGGCCGGCCGGCCACCTGCAGCTCCAAAAAGTGGCCCGCCTTGTTCCTCACTGTGTGCACTTTACAGCTATGCACTTTTTTCCCCCAAAATATCTGTATCCGGGGGAAATATCTTTTGGGAAAAGGAACTTGGTCCTTTTTCCCACTCTTCCCCTCCCTTTGCTCCCTCCTTTTTGTCCATATAACCATCTGCAAGCATTGGTTTTTGAGGTTAAAAAAATTGCTCCAAGCATAAGCATCCATATCTCCATCCATCTCTCTCATTTTCCTTGAAAAACTTCCAAGTTCTACCTCATTCCTTCATCACCACCAAGCACCACCACCACCACTCCATTCCAGCAGCGTTTGAAGGTGTTCTCCAAGGCCTAAGGAGCCACAAACTCAAGCCAAGAGGCAACCAAAGTCAAGCCTTCAAGGGTAAGTAGTTTTTTTCTTTTTTTGAGCTTATTTTGGTATCTTTTCTTAGCCATATATGCTTATTGTTTTGAGCTCCGGCCCTAACTGAAAGTGGCCTTCTTTTGAGCTCTTTTTCACTTTTTATTAAGGGCTCAACACTGTTTGAGCCCCCCATCTTGCACTTGCTTCAATATCCTCCTTGAATGCCATTTTCTTGCATGGTATTTTTAGCTTACGTGTGATCTGTTTTGGAGCATGATGTAAACTGTAAGTAGGCTTATTTTGAGCCCCTCTTCAACATTGAAGAAGGGCTCATCACTGTTTGGGACCTCCATGTGCCACTTCATGTTATATCTCTCTTTTGGTCCCCATTTTTGCATGACTTGGCAGCCCCTTGCGCTTCTGTTTTTAGTCATTTTACAGAGCTAGAAATAGTCTTATTTTGGCCCATTATTCATGTTTTATTAAGGTCCTTTCATGGTTTGAGGCATCTTTTATACACTTCATGTTATATCTCTCTTTTGGTCCCCATTTTTGCATGACTTGGCAGCCCCTTGTGCTTCTGTTTTTGGTCATTTTACAGAACTGAAAAAGGTCTTATTTTGGCCCATTATTCATGTTCATTTTACAGCACTGAAAATAGTCTTATTTTGGTCCATTCTTCATTTTTTATTGAGGGCCTTTCATGGTTTGGGACCTCCATATGCTACTTCATGTTATATCCCGCATGGCATTTTGAGCATACTTGTATACTGTTTTGGGCCCGGAAACCAACTGTAAAGTGCATTATTTTTGGTCCCTCTTCAGTTTTGTAGAAGAGTCTTTTTCTGTTTGGGCTTTGCATCTACCACTTCCTTCTTTGGCCACCTTTTGGCCCTTTTCTTGCATAGGAGTGCAGCCATACCTGTGTTTGCTTTTGGGGTTTTTACAGTTCTGAAAAACATCATATTTTTTGGCCCCTATTCAATATTGTAGAAGGCCCCTAACCTGTTTGGGGTCAGCAGCTGTGAGTTGCTTCTTTGCCTCACATTTAGGGCCATTTTTGTATGCTTATTCTGCCCTGTTTTTGTTTACTGTTTGGCCATGCTTTGAACTGAAAAAGTGCTTATTTTTGGGCTGCCTTGCTTCTGTCTATTCATTGCATGTCCATATTTTGCATGTTTGGTATAGCTACAGGCCATTTCGGGTGCCAAAATTCATGTTTCGGGACTATTCCATGCATCGGATGTACTTTCGCCTCATTTCGGGGCTATTTTCCCCCACATTTCAGTGCTGAAATTCCATTAGCATGTTTGCATATCATTTTCCATGCCATTGCATTGCGTATGCCATTGCCTCGGTTTGCGTGCCTGTGTACACGCATTTCGAGGCACTTCATTTTCGTCCATTGGCCTCTTATGTGAGTGTGGCTGAGACCCTCTCATGTTAGTATAAGTCCATGTCGCATTCTATATGCCATTGTAGCTACATTGCATTGCGTATGCCATTGCCTCGGTTTGCGTGCCTGTGCGCACGCATTTCGAGGCACTTCATTTTCGTCCATCAGCCTCTTATGTGAGTGTGGCTGAGGCTCTCTCATGTTAGTATAAGTCCATGTTGCATTCTGTATGCCATTTTATGCCATTGCATTGCGTATGCCATTGCCTCGGTTTGCGTGCCCGTGCGCACGCATTTCGAGGCACTTCATTTTCGTCCATCGGCCTCTTATGTGAGTGTGGCTGAGGCCCTCTCATGTTAGTATAAGTCCATGTCGCATTCTATATGTCATTGTAGCCACATTGCATTGCGTATGCCATTGCCTCGGTTTGCGTGCCCGTGCGCACGCATTTCGAGGCACTTCATTTTCGTCCATTGGCCTCTTATGTGAGTATGGTTGAGGCCCTCTCATGTTAGTATAAGTCCATGTTGCCTTCTGTATGCCATTTTAGCCACATTACATTGCGTATGCCATTGCCTCAGTTTGCGTGCCCGTGCGCACGCATTTCGAGGCACTTTATTTTCGTCCATCGGCCTCCTATGTGAGTGTGGCTGAGGCTCTCTCATGTTGGTGTAAGCCCATTGTTGCATTGCGTATGTCATTTCATCCATAGCATTGTGTATGCTCGGTTGTATATTACCTCGTTTAGCGTGTATGCCATCCCATGACATTGTGTATGTTAGGATTGCATCTTAGTTGCATTTCATGCATCTCATGCATATTGCATCGTGTTCGGGATAGGAGTTAGCCCGGGCACGGGAAACGAGGTGCGTTTCGTACTCCGAGTGACGGAACGTGTCTCAATTCCCTAGTCACCGACACTCCGGATTATCCATGATGGAGTTAGGTCTTGTTGTGTTTTCATGTGCATTCATTCCATATTAAATTGTGAAATTCGGTTCCTCGGCCATCATGCATCGATATGCGTGATTAGTGGCACGAGGATCGAGGCATGCATATATTTGTGAAAATACATTGCTATGCCCCTTTCTTGCTCTCTGTTGCAGCAAATCAAGAGTCAGCGGTCTTCCGAGGATTGGCACGCATTTCAAGAACAGGCACCAACAGAGACTAATTGGGGCATCGTCATGGATTTCCGCGCAAGGCAGCCTAAACATACATCATTCAGAAGCAAGGCAGTCCCTGGCTTGCACGCCAGTTTTATTTTCTTAGTTAATTTGTTAATTAATTAGGAATTTATATATTATTTTGGACTGTAATATTTGGACTGTAATATTCTTTCATTTGGGACTGTATTATTTATTCGGACCCTCTGCGCGAAGGCATAACTGTAATAAGTTTGCGTGTGTGTGTTGTATGTCTTCCAACCCCACGTCTTTCTCCCTTTTATTTATCCGCTTATGATCTTATCAAATTTCTCTATTTCAATTAGCATACAGTATGACAGCATGTTTGCATCATTCATCTGTTTTGCATGCACCGGGCTCGGCGCATCATACTAACTGCATTGTATTTTCAATTCTAAGTTGAATACATGTTAGTTGTAGCATTCCATATGCCATGTTTAGAATAGCCGAGCCTGCTATAGTTTGCATTTTTGCATGTGTTGCATTAGGCATTTCTGTATACATAGGATCATGCATGATTTCTAATGTAGTTTCTGTTTTTGGCTTGGAGTACCTGGTGAGCTTTATGCTTTAGCATCCTTGCATGCGTGTGAGTGACTGCCATGAATAGCATGCTTACCATGAGGCAATATGCTTATGTGATATAACTGCCTGAATGCCTGTGGGTGAAGGTTGGGTTGTTTGGATTGGAACAAATCATTGACTGTAAGTTTTTTAAGCCCACTAGATAGTGGCAAAACCATCTTTTCTTAAGCCCACCTGAGGGTGGCAAAATCTACATTTTAAGCCTACTTGCGAGTAGCAAACCATCTTTCAAAAAACAAACATGAAATGTTTTGTTCCAAAATTCGGACGACCCAGTCAAAACCTACCTGCTACCCACGTATACGTATGCTGTGCCGCATCACATAGTAACCTAGGCTAATACACCGCGAATAAGAACCGCAAACCAAAATGTTTTCAAAAATAGATATCACAGTTAAGTAGAG
>NW_021025001.1:4572770-4621002 GCF_004153795.1 Camellia sinensis | reverse complement strand
GGGGAATTAGGAAACCCTGACTCGTGCCTAAGGCCACGTGTCCGTCATCACCAAAGTTGCCTCGGCTCGGGAACTTGGGTTACGATTGGGGAAGGTCACTTCGTGAGCACCCCCGCTTGCCCGATCAAAGATTGGCCTCTTAACTAACCATGATATCGAGTTTTGAAAACATTATACGTTCTATTCCGGTTATTAGTCTAAAATTACTAGTGTGATACGCACAGCATACAAGTACAGACTGGATTGCGCAAGTTGAAAATGGTTTGAAGTTGCTACTCCCAAGTAGGCTAAAACACGGGTTTCGATGAATATTCTAATTTAAGAAACCAACCTTCACCCACAGGCATTCAGGCAGTTATATCACATAACTACATAGCCTCAGGTAAGCATGCTTCATGGCAAAACTCACACTCATGTAAGATGCTAAAGCATAAAAACTTACCTAGTACTCCGAGCCAAAACAAGAAACTAGTTAGGAATCATGCATGATCCTAGTTCATGTTAGGATGGCTAATGCAACACATGCAAAATGCAATAAAATAGACTCGACTATTCTATAAGATGGTATGTGGAAATGCGGTAACTCGATACACGTATTCAAGTTGGAATTGAACACAATGCAGTTAGCATGATGCGCCGGCCTGGTGAATGCAAAAGTAGATGAATGATTGCAAATGTTGCGAGCATAAGTATACTAATTTGAAAACATGTCCTAAACTAACCATCAAAAGCAAGTAAATAAAAGGGAGAAGACTGGGGTTGGAAGACATTCACACACGCACGTACACTTCTTACAAATTCGCCTCTCGACGAAGAGTCCAAAAGAATAATACAAACCCAATAGATTAATTAACTACTCATCTAATTAATTATTTACAGTCCCTTAATTAATTAACGAATTAATTACAAAATAAACTAAGTATGAAATTCAAAAGGCCGCCGCAGCTCTGTCTCGGAATGATTGGATTGATGCATGCTCGATTTGCCTTGCTCGGAAACCCGTTGTCATGCCTCTGTTGCCTCTGTTTGCACTGTTCTGCACCTCTGAAAACTTCACAAGTCCCAAGAAGCTTCAGAAATCACTTCCTGAGCATAGTGGATTGTCACCGACCAAGAGAAAACAACACCGGCCCTAGAGTTAGGCCATCGACCAAAAATGGGATTTTGGTATTCGGCGGCACTGAAAGTTGCCGAACGGCCATTATTTCCTGCAGAATACTGGGTTTTGCTATAGCAGAGACAGACAGTTGCATGGCAAAGAATTTACAAGGCAATGTACGCACGACACCCCTCCCTATCATGCTATGAACTCAAGGGAGTATGGCTCTCGACCCTCGGGCCACCAATCACGTATTTCAATGCATGATGGCCAAAGAAGCCAAGTGTGCAACTCAATATGGAATGAAATGCACAAAACACATAAAGGGCCCCAACCTCTATCATGATTGATCAAGAGGCAAGGAATGCACACACAATGCAAATGATAACAAGCATGCAACAAACATGGTGAGATGGACTTACACTAACATGGGTAGCTCTCAAGCATGCCAAAATCAGTGGCCAAAAGTGATGGAGTGAAGGCACCAAAATACAAAAGCAAACATGCATGCTAACTAGCCTATCACTTAAGCATGGAAAGGGGAACTTTTAAACACATTTAAAAAAAGGACTAATGCAGACAAATGACATTACATGCTAAGCTCTAAAATGTGTAAAGAATGATGCCAAATCAACCAAGCCATGTCAGTAAGACATGCAATGCAGGCCAAAACTTGAGGCTAACAAAAGGGGTCAAGCTATGTCATACCAACCAAGCCTCAAAGAACCAAAAAGACTTAAATCAGTTCTAGGGCAGACCAAAATAAGGCTAGGACATGCATGGAAACATGACCAAAAACATGCTAAGAAAAGGCACCAAAACAGGGCATTCAAGACTCAAGAGATGAGTTTCCACTACAACCACCTCAACCAAACATGGCATGGGTTAGGTAATGAAAAAAAACAGAGCTATAATATGCCAAAATGAGTCCCAAAACCCACTGATACGTAGGCCTAAAGACTTAAACAAAGAGGCATGCACAATGACCCTTTTCAAAGCATAAAACAACAACTCTTCAAAACATTGAAAGGATGGTAAATGCAAGCATACTAAGCATGGAACATGGATTGAAATAGCATGATAAAATGATTCAAATCACTGAAATAGCCCAAATAAAGCATGCTCATGACTCACACCCCCAAACTAACAAGCTAAAATTGCATGGTGGCTATACAAGCATGGAAACATGACCAAATTAACAACAAACAGAGCTTAAACATGACAACAAAGCTCAAACAGCATGCAAGATAGGTTAAAAGCTTGAGGGAAATGGGGAATAAAAGTGGTAGTTCTCACCCTTTGAAGAAACACTTTAAGAACACCAACCTCAGCACTTCCTTTTGATCAAAAACTAACTCAAAAACTGAAGTATTGGTGTAACATTAGGTGTCTTAGTGCAAAACTAAGACAAAAAACCCCTTTGGAACACTTTTACACACACAAATCAAGAGAGAGAGGGAGATATAGAGAGGGAGTGATATATATCATATATATCAGATTGTTCAACCTCTGGAAAGGGAGGAGAGGGCCTCCTCTTATAGGAATCAATTCCTAAGGCTTCTTGGAGAAAGCTACATAAGGGAGCAAATCCCTCCATACACGTGTATGGAGGGGTGTATTGTGGATGCCAGCTATGACAGCTGGGAAAAAATATCTGCCAAAAGCAGATGGAAAGGGATCGGCTGGAAAATGTGGCCGATTGACCAACAAAAATGGCGGCCGACCAAAAAACATTGCCGACCGACCAAAATAGTTGGCGGTAGCCAGGAAAATAGGGCTGGTGGCCTCAAGCCAAGGCCGGTGAGGTGTGGGGATGGCCAACAAAGTTCATCCCGCCCTCAGAAGCAAAAACACAAGGTGGTGTACAACCAAGCACAAAACAACAAGTCGAGAGGTCTTGAGGCAAGGCACGTGACCGAAACCTCCGAGAACTCAAGACGAACACGAACATGGATGATCACCTAGTGTTCAAGCTGTGACGTCGAAGTCTTGAGGACAAATCAAAAATGGGGTGTCTACACTCTATATATAGAAGTATATGGCTTTAGGTCGAAAAATATCAATAAATGGACAGCTGGAGCCAGGGGTGTGCGCAGTGCGGTTCGGACGGTTGAAAGTAAAATTACAAATCGAATGCGGTTTAGCAGATTAGCGAATTGACAAATTGCGATTTGGGCGGTTTTTGACGGATTGGCTGATTGAAAATTTCTATCTAATTATTCATACATTTGCATAATATATAACACTAATTTTGTATTATATTTTTTAGGTATATAACACAAACTAATTTTACATAATATGTTTCATATATATAACCACTAATTTGTAAAACAATTCATATCTTAGATCTCTTCCACACTCATTGTTACATTAATATTTCATTAGAAGTTCAAAAATATATATGTATTAATATAGCGGAGCGGAGCGGTTTGTTAGCGGATTATAAATTTTAAAATTTAAACCACGATTAGCGAATAGAGCGGTGCGAATTAATGCAGATCGGTGCGGTTTTTAACTGATTCGATGGTATTTTGTTACTGCCCCCAATTAGAGAAGTGTAGAGACAACTAAGGTAAATATTTGCAAAAAAGATGTTTTTCACACAAATGGCGGGAAAAACTCATCCATGGTTGACAAACCTCATCAATGGCCGGCACATGGCCGACAACTCATTCAGTAGCTAGCCAGAGAATCTTCTTTTGGGACTGACTTCAAATGGGCATATGTCCTTTATCCGGACTCCTTTGTAGTCATTCTTAAGTCTAAATTGAAGCCCTGGAAGTCTACTTTCCAATGGTGGCAGCCTGACATAAAATTCCAATTGCGTAAAAAGATATGCCTATTTTAGTGAAGGCTACTCATTTTTGGTTCTAACCGGATTGATGCTAACTTCTCCTCAACTTAGTTTTCTTCCTCCCCCTCCTATTTTCTTCAACTCCAACTTCTAAATAAGGTGTTTTGCAAGGTTTTTTTTTTTTTTAAAAGAATTCACCTCTCTTTTATTTATTTCCACTTTGTCCTTGCTCAGTTTATCGAAAAGAGCAACATAACGAAATGCAAGCCTTGGAACATCATACAGATATTTGGCAAAAATATGTTGAAAGAGCGGGTTTTAAGGTCTAAAATAATTTTGGTCAAAAATAGCTGTGGTCCTAAAAATGGTGAAAAATCTAGAAATCCCTAGATGTTAATTGTGATTATGTATCAATTTTAAGCAGTATATAACAATTCCAATCAAACAATCAAGACAAATCGACACAACGATTTTACGTTGAAAAAACCACAATTGGACACCTCCAATGTGATAAAAAAACACGGCAACAGCCACAAAACAATCCATTAAGAAGATATAAAGGAATTACACAGGTATACTCTCAATTACCTAGCAAATCCACGCTCGAATTGAACCAACCTCTATGTGCCTCTTCTAACCCCGTCTTCACCTCGGAATTGTCTTGACGATGAGCCACTTCGGAATTCCACCAAAGCTTTCAGCCGAATTCTTCAGAATCCACCGAAGAAAACCCTCTTTTTGTGTGTAACAACAAATAATCCTTTGATATATACTCTAAACCATGAGTTGAATACTTAATCAAAAACATCAAAGAAAACTAGCAAAATATCCCCAGATTATAAACCCTAGAACCAAGAAGAGATTTGGAGAGTAATTCTAAAATCTGACCAAAACACGTATTATAGAAATCTGAATCGCGATGCTCACGCGAGCGAAGACTCTCGCTCGAGCGAGGAAACCAAAAACGCGTGTTTTCCATAAATCTCTCTCTTTGACGTGTTTCGTCACTTTAGAAACTACATATCCTCATACCTCATGTTTGGTTTGACACCCCAAACCAAACAAAAATGTGATGCATGTATGGCAAATGCAATGCAAAAACATGTAATTGATGCAATGCAACGTGAGCGATGCAACATATGCAACTAATGTAATGAAACATAAGTATGCCAAATTCCGTGCAATGCAACCTATCATGCAAACAACATGGCAATATGATAAGTATACAACACTACAATGCAACCTAAATAAACAACTATGCAAAGTGATAGGCATGCAACAATGCATTAACTACAAGGATGCAACAATCATATAATGTAATGAGCATGCAACAATATACAAATGCATGATCCATGGTCTTACACTATGGGTGGACGGACCTCAGCCTTGTCCATAACAGTGGCCAAATGATGTAACAAAGACATGAATGACACATACAAGCATGCATGCACCAAGGCCCATCACCTAAGGCATAAAAGAGGCAATTCTAAGCATACTTAAAAGAGACAAACATGGGCATTTTACAAATATGCTGAGCTCTGAAATCATGATAGAAGGAGTGCCAAATCCAAATACGCATGTGGAACATAGCATGCAAAGGGGGCCAAAGCTTGAGACCAACTAGAGGGTTCAAACCATAGCCACATCAAACGAACCCCAAAGGGCCAAGAGGACTTAGGACAGTCCTAGGGGAGGCCAAAACTGGGCTGGAACATGCATGGAACATGCATGGAACATGCTAAGAAATAGGCACCAAAACAAGGGCATTCAAGACTACAAAGAGAGTATTCCACTACAACCACCTCAACCAAACATGGCATGGGTTAGGTAATGAAAAAAACAGAGCTATAATATGCCAAAATGAGTCCCAAAACCCACTGATACGGTAGCCTAAAGACTTAAACAAAGAGGCATGCACAATGACCCCTTTTCAAAGCATAAAACAACAACTCTTCAAAACATTGAAAGGATGGTAAATGCAAGCATACTAGCATGGAACATGGATTGAAATAGCATGATAAATGATTCCAAATCACTGAAATAGCCCAAATAAAGCATGCTCATGACTCACACCCCCAAACTAACAAGCTAAAATGCATGGTGGCTATACAAAGCATGGAAAACATGACCAAATTAACAACAAACAGAGCTTAAACATGACACAAAGCTCAAAACAGCATGCAAGATAGGTTAAAAGCTTGAGGGAAAATGGGGAATAAAAGTGGTAGTTCTCACCCTTGAAGAACACTTTAAGAACACCAACCTCAGCACTTCCTTTTGATCAAAACTAACTCAAAAACTGAAGTATGGTGTAACACTAGGTGGCTTAGTGCAAAACTAAGAACAAAAACCCCTTTGGAACACTTTTACACACACAAATCAAGAGAGAGAGGGAGATATAGAGAGGGAGTGATATATATCATATATATCAGATTGTTCAACCTCTGGAAAGGGAGGAGAGGGCCTCCTCTTATAGGAATCCAATTCCTAAGCTTCTTGGAGAAGCTAACATAAGGGAGCAAATCCCTCCATACACGTGTATGGAGGGGGTGTATTGTGGATGCCAGCTATGACAGCTGGAAAAAAATATCTGCCAAAAGCAGATGGAAAGGGATCGGCTGAAAAATGTGGCCGATTGACCAACAAAAATGGCCGGCCGACCAAAAACATTGCCGACCGACCAAAATAGTTGGCCGGTAGCCAGAAAATAGGGCTGGTGGCCTCAAGCCAAGGCCGGTGAGGTGTGGGGATGGCCAACAAGTCATTCCCCGCCCTCAGAAGCAAAAACACAAGTGTTTGGTGTACAACCAAGCACAAAACAAACAAGTCGAGAGGTCTTGAGGCAAGGCACGTGACCGAAACCTCCGAGAACTCAAGACGAACACGAACATGGATGATCACCTAGTGTTCAAGCTGTGACGTCGAAGTCTTGAGGACAATCAAAAATGGGGTGTCTACACCTCTATATATAGAAGTATATGGCTTTAGGTCGAAAATATCAATAAATGGACAGCTGGAGCCAGGGGTGTGCGCAGTGCGGTTCGGACGGTTTGAAAGTAAAATTACAAATCGAATGGCGGTTTAGCAGATTAGCGAATTGACAAATTGCGATTTGGGCGGTTTTTGACGGATTGGCTGATTGAAAATATTCTATCTAATTATCATACATTTGCATAATATATAACACTAATTTGTATTATATTTTTTAGGTATATAACACAAACTAATTTTACATAATATGTTTCATATATATAACCACTAATTTGTAAAACAATTCATATCTTAGATCTCTTCCACACTCATTGTTACATTAATATTTCATTAGAAGTTCAAAAATATATATGTATTAACTATAGCGGAGCGGAGCGGTTTGGTTAGCGGATTATAAATTTTAAAATTTAAACCACGATTAGCGAATAGAGCGGTGCGAATTAATGCAGATCGGTGCGGTTTTAACTGATTCGATGGTATTTTGTACTGCCCTAATTAGAGAAGTGTAGAGACAACTAAAGGTAAATATTTGCAAAAAAACTGATTTTTCACACAAATGGCGGGAAAAACTCATCCATGGTTGACAAACCTCATCAATGGCCGGCACATGGCCGACAAACCTCATTCAGTAGCTAGCCAGAGAATCTTCTTTTTGGGACTGACTTCAAATGGGCATATGTCCTTTATCCGGACTCCTTTGTAGGTCATTCTTAAGTCTAAATTGAAGCCCTGGAAGTCTACTTTCCAATGGTGGCAGCCTGACATAAAAATTCCAATTGCGTAAAAAGATATGCCTATTTTAGTGAAGGCTACTCAGTTTTGGTTCTAACCGGATTGATGCCTAACTTCTCCTCAACTAGTTTTCTTCCTCCCCCTCCTATTTTCTTCAACTCCAAACTTCTAAATAAGGTGTTTTGAAAGGTTTTTTTTTTTTTTTAAAAGAATTCACCTCTCTTTTATTTATTTCCACTTTGTCCTTGCTCAGTTTATCGAAAAGAGCAACATTTAACGAAATGCAAGCCTTGGAACATCATACAGATATTTGGCAAAAATATGTTGAAAGAGCGGGTTTTAAGGTCTAAAATAATTTTGGTCAAAAATAGCTGTGGTCCTAAAAATGGTGAAAAATCTAGAAATTCCCTAGATGTTAATTTGTGATTATGTATCAATTTTAAGCAGTATATAACAATTCCAATCAAACAATCAAGACAAATCGACACAACGATTTTACGTGAAAAAACCACAATTGGACACCTCCAATTGTGATAAAAAAACCACGGCCAACAGCCACAAAACAATCCATTAAGAAGATATAAAGGAATTACACAGGTATACTCTCAATTACCTAGCAAATCCACGCTCGAATTGAACCAACCTCTATGTGCCTCTTCTAACCCCGTCTTCACCTCGGAATTGTCTTGACGATGAGCCACTTCGGAATCCACCAAAGCTTCAGGCTCGAATTCTTCAGAATCCACCGAAGAACAACCCTCTCTTTTGTGTAAAACAAACAAATAATCCTTTGATATATACTCTTTAAACCATGAGTTGAATACTTAATCAAAACATCAAAGAAAACTAGCAAAATATCCCCAGATATAAACCCTAGAACCCAAGAAGAAGATTTGGAGAAGTAATCCTAAAATCTGACAAAAACACGTACTTATAGAAATCTGAATCGCGATGCTCACTCGAGCGAAGACTCTCTCGCTCGAGCGAGGAACCAAAAACGCGTGTTTTCCATAAGTGGCTTCGCTCGAGCCACGCACCATTCGCTCGAGCGTACATTCATCTCTTTCAGGCTTTTACACAGACGCAGCCATAATTAGCGAAGTGGCAATCTTGAAAGAATTAACATCACAAACTTCTCTGCAAGGCACAATTCGGGTTGGATTCGTATCTAAACACTCATAGCCTTATTGAAATAAAAAGTGCGAAAACAAATACAACTTAAAGGAGTTTTGTCAAACGGGGTTGCCAAGAATAAAAACCTAACAAATGGGGTGTAAGGTTGGGATTTGGAACTCTTCTTGCCGAAGAAATTGAACATTTGCACAACATAGTCTTCATCCTTGAGCAATAAACTTGAGGCCCCCAAGTCTTAAGGGCGGTCAAAAATGGGGTGCCTATAGTAGAGCATTTAGAAATTTTATTTTTTACGATGATTATTTCTTATTCATTAAGTTTTAAAATTTATTTAATTATTTCCTTTTCAAAAATCAATATGACAATTTTTTAAAATTCATATATTTTTATTCTAAAATAGTGAAATATTATAATTATGTCAATTTTTTTTATAACAAAGCATAATTTTAATTATTAATTGTTAATACAACAATTTTAATTTATCTATAGTATATATTATAGTAAAGGAATATTTGAAACAAAACACTTAAATTTATATATAAAATTTTATTTACGAGAGACAAAATATAAAAAAATTAAATATAATTATCATATTTTTAATAAATTATATATTATTTTATCCGTTGCATAGCACGGGTGATATGATAGTTCTGTCACAACGCAATTCATGTTATCTCTATATGTAAATCATTTATTTTGTAAAATTTACTGAACAAATCATTCGTGTAAACAATTAAATTAATAGAGTATTGGTAGATGATAAAATCATATTGTTATTATATAATATAAGTAAAAGTGTTGTAGCCTCTTTGAAGTTGAAAGTCTCACTCTAATTTTTTTCAATTTTTCTCAATTTTATAACACTTAAAATACACACGTCATTTTATGATTAGCTGAAAATATAATTTATATAAATTAAGGTAATTTTTAAATCCTCTAAATCATTACCAAAATTTATTGGTATTGCTTCCTTAAATTTTGTGATTATTATTCCTAGAATTACCTTATCTAATTGGAATCATAATCTATATATATGATTATACATACCAAACTTCAAAGACTTCTATAATTATATTTAAAAAGTTTAGGAAATATAAGAATGAGAAGAGAGCTGCATATTAGGTCCTCAATTTTTGTTTTTTGTTTTTTTTTTCTTCTTTAAAACACAATCACAACATAACTCTTTAAGTATATGAGGAAAAAAATAGAAATACAAAAAGAATTATTCAGAGATTTTAGCATGAAAAACAAGCCAATTGTGCAAATTAAATTATGAATATGATCCACATATTTTAAATGATGGATGGATATTCATATTCTCTATATAATATGAGTTGTTGTTCATCTAATGTGAACATTCACGTCATCACGTACAATCAACACTTGGATGCATGGGAACTACCAAAATATAATGACAATCAATAAAGAACCATATTTAATTTTTTGTGTATAATATATATCAACATTAAATAGTGGTGTGTAGTTAATGCATTTTTTTAGAGTGAAGATATGGGGAATAAGAATAGTCATGGAAACTATCAAAACATAATGACAACCAACATTAATGGGGGCATGAGAGATTGAGGGTGTTTTAGTCTTCTTACTTCAAATAAGACTTAATGGAATAGTTAAAAAGAATATGGATTGGATAGAATAAAACTCTTAGAAATGGGATTTATCAGAAAAGCTCCTTTTTTTTTTTTTTGTCATCTATTTTTTTTTTTTGTAAAAAATGCGATAAATTGAACTACTTACAGTTATCGGATCAACCTAATTTTTTGTGTGAATGAAATACACAAAATAGCTTACAAAATGAACGGTTTGGATTATCAAAACGAAACCCGTGGTGGGCCCCAAGAGCCAGAACAACCCTGTCCATTCCAAAACAGTGACTGGAGGGGATCCTCCTCCTTTTAATTATAAAACGTTAGTCAAAATAAATTTTCACATATCTATTGTAAATATACTTAAATATGATATGTAATAATATTACAAAGTAATTCAAACTAGTCAAATTGCACAACAATACTTAGGTATACTAATATACTATTTCTTCAATAAAATTAAAGACAATGAGATTACAATTTTCAAATAGAGACCAGACAAAATGATTCTTCTTGAGAAACAAAAAATAAAAATATATATCTTTGTAAGGAATGAAAATTTTTGTGCTTTAAAAAAAAAGTTTGTTTTTCTTTTTTTCTTTCTCTCTTTTTTCATATATAAAATTTTCATACCAAAAAAAAAAAAAAAAAAAAAATTTGATGTCGTAAATAAAAAACATCTGCATGGCTGTTTTATTTTAAAATAAAATGCCCATATTAAATTACAACATTTTATACAAAAATTATGTATGAGTTTTTATATCATTATTAAAAAAAATAATATCATGATATTTGTTATGTTAACAAAGCTATTGGGTAGCTCGAACATTCCCTGGCCCGAATGGCTCGAGGTGCCAAAATGACGTCGTTTTGGCACTTCTTTTTTTATTCCCCGCCTCTCTTCATCCTCCCCTTCTCTTTTCTCTTCATATTCTTCATATCTCTCTCTCTCTCTCTCTCTCTCTCTCCCTCCTCTATTCAAACCTAAAATTGAAACAGCTCATCCCATCCCCCTCGAAGCAACTCAGGCTCGTGAAATCGCTCATCCCTCTTATCCTCTCGCTCCCTCTCATCCTCACGCTCCCTCTCATCCCATTAACAGTTGCAGAGATAGAGAGAGACCTCAGATCCACTAGAAAAAAAACCAAACAAAACATAAAAAGAAGAGCAAAATAGCTTTACTATTTTGCAGAACAAAGAAACAATTGGGTTGGTTTGATTTGTTTGTTTAATGATAAAATGGTGTGATTAAAGAGAAAATGTGGGATCACAATTTAGAAAGAGATGTTATGTGCAGTTGTGATGTTTGATTCTCTCTGTGTCCTTCTTCTCTCTCTCTCCTCTATTTAAAACCCATTAACAATTGCAGAGATAGTTAAAAAAGATACTTGAATAGTGATAGCATAGCCAATCAGCCGGCCAAAAAACCATTCGGCCAACCAAGTTTTTAAATATTTATTTGATTGGAGGATTGGCAATTCGTGGCCATAGACACCAAGCACTTAGCTTTTTAGGAAAATGAGATTCACTGTGATATATATATATATATATATACGTAGTTCATAGGCATGGTTATGGACACCAATACCAGTAGTGACCCACAATCACAACCACAAATCACAATCACAACCACAAATCAAAATCAAAACCCAAATCAAACAAAATCAAACACAAATCAGTTCAAATCAAACCTAAATCTATTGAATGAGAGTGTTTGAATGCTTTTTTGTTTCGAAGAATAGAGATACAGAGGAAAGGAGAGGAAACAAATAGAGAGGAGAGAAAAAATTTCACTTTTCGAGCCACTCGAGCCTCAAGAATTTGAGCTACGGTGCATTTCTGTTATGCTAATAAGGTTACACTCGCCATATTTTTATATAATATCTAATATGTGATATATACAATGATTATTGTAATGATATCCATAAATCTCATTCATATTCATATTCATATTTAATCATTAATAGTTATGCGTGCTAAACAAAAAAAATGGTATAAAATTATGATAAAACATAAAATTAATTATTTTTTTAAACTCTTTTTTTTTCATAAATATATTTTTTTGAACAATTTAATAGTGTCAATTTATGACAACCTCTCAAAAATTTTATATAATACTACATAATTCTAAAAAAATAATTCAAAGTTGAGTGGTTTCAATTGAACCCACTATTCTATGCAAAGCTCCGCCCATGCCTATGACAATTCCAAAATTTAACAGTTCCCCTTGTGGAAAATATGGTGGGAACTCTAAACAGACGGTTCTCTCAATGCCGTGGGCAAGTCCAATTCAGGCTCAGATTCATCGAGGGGAGCGAAATAGTAGTCAACCATGTCCTTCGTCACTTCTCCTAAACTTGAAGGCTCCCACTGCAAATTTATAATTATAAACCGATCAGCGACTTATTTTGAAAGAAATTGAACATTAAATTCGAAGTAGATGGTGCAATGAAAAAATTTTATATAATACTACATAATTCTAAAAAAATAATTCAAAGTTGAGTGGTTTCAATTGAACCCACTATTCTATGCAAAGCTCCGCCCATGCCTATGACAATTCCAAAATTTAACAGTTCCCCTTGTGGAAAATATGGTGGGAACTCTAAACAGACGGTTCTCTCAATGCTGTGGGCAAGTCCAATTCAGGCTCAGATTCATCGAGGGGAGCGAAATAGTAGTCAACAATGTCCTTAGTCACTTCTCCTAAACTTGAAGGCTCCCACTGCAAATTTATAATTATAAACCGGTCAGCGACTTATTTTGAAAGAAATTGAACATTAAATTCGAAGTAGATGGTGCAATGAAGATAAAGATTACGAGGGTACCTTTGGAGCAAAATCCTTATCAACCAGTCGTGCACGAACGCCCTGTACAAGTTGATGGAAACAGACATGAATCTACTGCCTTGTGCGGGAAGAACTAAATAAGCAGTTTTTGGGCAAAAAAAAGTAAAAACAAGTTTGTTTGTTTGTGATGCCTTCTCCATATAAAAAGAAAAACAGGGGAAAAAAAGGTTATTTTTAGCAATTATCAAACACATCACTTTTTTTAATTTTTAAATTCTAGAAAAGCAAAATAACTACTAAAAAAAGTAATTGGAAAACCACACCTAAGAAGGAAGTGTCCAAAGTGTAATCTAAATGAGACATCACAAAAACCCATACCTCACAGAAGTCATTAGAGACCTGTTTGGTGATCCAATTCAAGGACAAACGATACTCACGAACAAGACAACGGTCCAGAGATTGAAACCTACCTTCTCGTATCTAATTGCAGAAGAGAAACTGTAAGTCAAATAATAGGTAAAAAGAAGCAATCCAAGCAGAATCCATCAGAATGCAAGGATTAGGAACTCACAGATTGTAAAGTGACTTTTAAACTCAACGGGGATGCCTCTTTCAGTTTCTTGAGGGCTGTTGTACTCCATTCATCATAAGACTCTGCCGCCTCATTTTCCTACACAAATGAATCACAAATTACTGTCATCTTCCCAAAAATAATTCTAACAACAAAAAAATTAAATGACTCTTAAAAATAACATCCATTATGTAGCCTTTTGTGTGTGTGCAGATGTGGATGTCTGTATGTCCAAAAAAGAGACTATCTCTCGTCAGAATATATCTAATCCTATTTTACATAGACTTTTCTAAATGTGTAAAAACAATACCCATATCGTACAGTTGACACATGGAGTATGAGATGTGTCTGACAAACATATCTAACAATTCAAGTATTCCATATAACCATGCATATAACTCTCGCATTATGCAGCATGAAATGCTTTGTCACCTTGTAAATACTACTTTGTCCTATAAAATAAAATATGAATATTGGTCATATCTCGTGTCCTTGAACATAGGAATTAGATGAATCTAACACTCGGACACATACTTGCACCCAGCACCCGTATCCAAGTCCATCTAACATAGGTGTGGATTCCAAGTCTTACATTTTCAATCAAACTAAAAGGAAAAAAGAAACTAATATAATATCAAGCTTACCAGAGCATCAATAATTTTTTCAACAGTATCTTGGCTGAAACATTTATCAGCTGCTTCAATCCTGAGCCAAAAAACGGGAGGGGAAAAGGATAGAAACAAACTAAGCTAGGAGTATGGACCAAGATAAAAGATGAAAATAATAACAATCGGAATTTTTTTTTTTTTTGAAAATTTGGGTTTCCCCAATATTTGTGAATTTTAAGAGACAAATTCAAAAGCAATATAGAGATATAAAAATAGAAACAAAAGATGGAAGAACCAAGAAAATATAAGATCGAACATTACTTATGCAAAATACTCCTCTTATTGGGGTAGACAAGGTTACCATATTGTGCAAGAGAATCCTCAATGACAGAAGAATCATCTGTGATCAATTTACCGAGGCGTTCTTCAACCGAAGCAAGTCTCTGTTACGAAGAGTGAATTACTAAAAGCTACTTACACATTGAAATAAAGCATGAATACACTCACTGAAGAAAAAAGGAACTAAGAACAAACTGCATTCAGTGAATAATGTGTAGCAAGGCCACGGGCGATCATTTCCACTCCATTAAGTTTTTCCACTGTTAAAGCCAAGTATTCGCCTGTAAAGGGAAAAAAAATAAAACGATTTTAAATTTTGCAAATAATTTGCTGCATTTATAATAAGAAGGAATTTTAGTCAATTTGGCAATCTATAATAAAAATTACCTGCATATATATATACAAGACATAGCTGCAACCAAATATTGGTATAATAACTGATTTAAACCTAAGTGACAAGGAAGCATTCTATTATTTTATATTATGAGTTGAAGCATGTAAGAAAAAATCACAAGGGTGCAACGTGTCAAAGAACTTGTCTATGCATGATAGTAGGAGGCCCCTGCATCAGGATGGAAATGTGGACAATGTTAAGAATAACACGATCATTAACTAGTGTGGTGGAAATGTGGACATTGAGATGCACATGTAAAAAGGTCAAAAATAAACATTAGACAATGAAAGTAGCAATAATTTGAGAAAAAAAGAAAGAACACTATCCAAAGCAAAGAACTTTACTAGTAAAGAAGAGTGATGATAATAGTCCAAATTGAGGGCTATTTTACAGGTGAGAGAAAGACCAAAACTAAAGTGGAGTTACGAAAGACATGGCAGCATGTTGCCTACACAAAGGAAAATCAGGAAATAGGATTCATTTGAACAATCCAAAATGTTACAATAAGGCGCTGTTGAGTTGAGTTTATTGTAATAACTAAATCCTCAACAAAAGTCTATTCCATATAATTATATGACACAATTTTTAAATTAAACTATTGCTAGCCATCAGAAGTGCATAGCAAGGTTATCTGATAGAATGCAAGTTATACTGAAATAAAATCAAATCAGCAATATTTAAAAAAATCAATTGCATCTAGTAGTTTATGTTAGTGGACATACAGTTGTATCAGTCACCACACGGAACATTCCAGGAAGAGAAATACCCGCCTCACCTCCCATTGTGATACCATCCAAGATAGCCACCTGTAGAAATGACAAAAAAACTTAGAAATAAATTATAAAATAGTCAATATTAATCTATAACAAAGACCTCAAATGAAGAAACGTATACAATATTAATCTCACATGTGGCTTCAGATATGTTCCTAAAATATACACGAACTTATACAATGTCTGGAAAAAAAATTTACATTCTTCAACCTTCCCTGCACATAATTAAAGGTTGGGAACACCATCAGAGCCAACACCATCGAATGCTTGATTTTACTGATAATAATAATTCTATTATAAACCATCATAATTATATGTTATGGAGAACCCACATGCTTGCTCTAATTGAAAGCCAAGATATGCAAGATATGCAAGTCATGCTATCATTGTGTGATTAAAAAGACTGTCCCTGTTGGACGAAGGGAAGTTGAAAATCCAACTTTTATAGCATGGAGATGGTCTGGTGGTTTCCATCATAACTGGATCACCGAAATCTCGTCAGATGAGGTTACTTAGCTGGTAATCGGACTTACCACTTCACATGAGATTGGAGAGGCTAAACAACGTGTATGGACAAAGCTGTGAAAGAGAGAATTCCAATTAATGCAGCAAGCGTCCCTTCTTCATAAAGGTACAAACTTTACATACGAATACATTAGGAAGTTCAAGGCCTTGTCCATAATATGACAATTTTGTAACCACAATGCTCAAACCTCCTACTCTTATCATGATATTATTCCTCTTCTCCAGAGACATGAAGCTCGTACTAAACTTCATGGTCCAAGTCTACCTCAAACAGTTTTATGGATCAAAAAGCCTAATTGTGGTCAAAATCACAAAAATAATAACACACAAAATGGATTCGATTCTAAATGAAAAGGCTTTATTCAAAATGGAAATACTAGTAGGCACAGAACTAGTAGTGACAGTATTGACAGATGTAGAACTAGGGGCACATGGCTTTCAGTCTACTGGAGGAAAATAATCTAAAAGTCCTAGCAAACAAGGAGGTAACTCGAGCCAATCTAATAATTTTGTCAGTCATGGTAAAAAAGATGCCTTTGCATGTCAGATTTTTCATAACAGTAATCATATAGCATTAAAGGTGTCTTGGCCACTTCAACCATTCTTACCAAGTTGAAGATATTCCTTAAGCCTTTGGTGCCATGATAATTGGTGACAACAAGAATCAGCTTGGGTGTTAAAAAAATAAAAACAAGAATCAGCTTGGATTCCTTAAATCTTTAATTTTATATTAAAATCTACCTTTTGTAAGTTTTTTTTTTTTATAAACAAACCACCAGAAGGGGGCAAACCTGTACAGAGCACCTAAAAGTGTGAACCATGTACAATCAAAATTATGTACAATGCATCAGAAAGAGCAAACCCTATACAGCGAAAAGCCTGGAACCTATCGGTTACACATGACAGACCAATGCATTTCTTCTTTGAACTAAACAAAAGACAAAACAAAATGAACAATCCTCTCCCAACCAAACAAGAGGGAAGATCATTTCAAAACTATGGATGGGTAATTCAACAATCTCAAAAGCCCTTCAATTTCGTTCCCTCCATATTGTTCACAAAACACCCAATGTTGCAGCCTTACCCATCTTCCTTTCTTCTTTCTTGAATTCTAACAATCCGCCATTAAATCTATAACTAAAAGAGTACCTAAATTAATCATTAACAACTTGATACCTTAAAAAAAAAAAAAAGTCTCTAATGCTAAATCCACAGCAAAGAATGAAAAGAAATGAAAAGGGTACCCTCCTCATTAAGCAACTGATAAAGGGTAACAACATCTGCGCCGGAACAGAAAGCCCTCCCATTACCCTTCAAAATTGAAGATTGTAGATTATAATCCAAACACAATAACACTTGAATTAGATCAAATATATAAGAAGCTACAAAGTTGAGGTTGATAATAATGAAGCATTAGGGAAGAAGCCCAAGTATGAGGATACTGTCAACTTTGGAAAGATGCAGAGCAAAATTGGACGTGTTGACAGCCTTGAGAATGATGGTTTTCCATTCATTGGAGCAAACCACCAGAGTGGTGATATTGTCATTGGGAAATGTGCTAAATCCAGGGTAGACCACAGTATAAAATTGAAGCACACTGAAAGGGGCATTGTCATAACCCGAACCCGCCCCCGTGGGTTAAGGACATAACCGGCCAGTAATCATAAGATCACCTACGCCCTCAAACCAAAACAACGTATTTTAACAGAGTTAATGGGGAAACGGAAGCAATTTAAAACTTTGTCCTTAGAGCTGTGCTTACATGGCACATTAAAACAAACCATACACATATACATTAATAACTCACAATAGATACACAGTACCATAAAGTTATGTATAGACAGGATCATCCAAAATTAAGTCAACCCGTGAAAATTATATACAGACATATTCAAATACTTCGCCAACATAACAACTTAGAACAAAATGGCAAAAGGCAAAGGTGAGTCTCATGCGTGAGGCACATAGGCTGACTTTCCAAAACTCGGTTGTTCCATACAGCCTTCATTGGGGCTGGGTCTGGACCTCTCTTGGCTCACCTACAAACACATGAATGAGCGTGAGCAAAAGCCCAGTGAATGATATCAAATAAGGAAAATACATTGGAACATTATACATCAGACGACCTTGGGCCCAATTCATTCATTTCAAACTGGCCTTTGGCTTTTTCAAACGTTCATATCAGACTGGCCTTTTGGCCTTATCAAACTTTCGTATCAGACTGGCCTTCGGCCCTTCCAAACTTGTCATATCGAACTGGCATTTAAGTCTTTCAAACTTGTCATATCAAACTGGAATTTAAGCCTTTCAGACTTCCATTTCAAACTAGCATTTAAGCATTTCAGACTTGTCATATCAAACTGGCATTTAAGCCTTTCAGACTTGTCATATCAAACTGGCATTTAAGCCTTTCAGACTTTCATTTCAAACTGGCATTTAAGCCTTTCAAACTGGCGTTTAAGCCTTTCAAACTTGTCATATCAAACTTTGTCCACCATTCAACATTAATGAACTTTACAAAACTTACGTAGAAGTAAGCAATTGGACAATAACATATTTCAGATATTACTCACAGTGATCGGCTTGTGGATTTGTCCTGGAGCTTGACCCCACACATCACATAACACATATGGGTCACAGTTAATTTAATCCGTTCTTTAATTCACATTTTCCTCTTTAGGCTTCATTCTTATCTCTTTAATTCAATTACAATGCTTAATGCATGCCTAAGAGTACTTAGAAGTGAAAGAGAACAGAAAATGGAACTCAGAGTGCATAAGCAAAATTTCAGAAAACAGGGTCCCCGCTCGAGCGTGGACTTCCCCGCTCGAGCGGACCCTTGAGGCCTGCAAAAGTACTGGGCGCATCAAAATTACGCTCGAGCTTGAAGTCTAGCGCTCGAGCAGAAGGCCTCTCTTCGTGGCTCCCCGCTCGAGTGTGAAATTACCCCGCTTGAGCGGACTCCATGTCTGCAAAAAGTGCTAGATGCATCATTTTTACGCTCGAGCATGTACTCGGACGCTCGAGCGGAAGTTCATCAAATATAGCTCCCCGCTCGAGCGTGAACTTCCCCACTCGAGCGGACACCAAGGTCTGCAGAAAATACTGGGATCACGAAATTCACGCTCGAGCGGCGTTTTCCACGCTTGAGCGGACATCAAATTTTTGGGTTTTCCCAGATTGTGTTCTTGAGCTCAAATTTGACATTTCAACCACATTTCTTGCATATTATGGCTCCAATTTCATATATACTTGTACTAACATGATATAAACACCAAAACACATCATCATGGAGCTCAATTTCCAGTATTACTTACATGCATGTCTCAAATTAATCCAAATTCATCACCAACACATCAAATTCAACATGCAAAGGTTACACTTTCATGATCTATTCTTGCATGTGAGAAATACACATTATTCACAACTCATTTGGTGAAGAAATGGTCATACACATGGATTTCAATCAAACTCCAACATAGATTACACAAATTAAGCTCAAACATGGAAATCCATAGCAACTCTCTACATGCATGTGTTCTATGACTTCAAATTCAACAAATTCAACTCAATTTCCTTATAACCAAACTAATTCATGTTCTTGGCCATTAATCAAACTTGAATCTACAATTTACAAACAAAAATCCATGAGTTCAATCTTCCAAACTATAACAAACTCTTGAGTAAACTTCCAAAATCTCCAAGTTTCTTGACTAAACGTTCAATCTCCCACACACTCTCTCTCTCTCTAACGACCCTCTCTTCTCTTCTTAGAGCTTAACAACAGCCAAAATGAGGTAAAGGAGGGAAATTGAGTGTATAAAGACCCACCATTCATACATTATTTTATTATAAACAATTGCGCACTTAATTCATTAATTTAATCTAATTAATTTGATCCAAATCAGTTTTCAATTAAATTTTACCGTAGGCTCTAAAAATTATGCCAATCACAATGGCGTAATCAATTTTGGTTTCGGTGGTCGATAAGGCCTTCAATTTAATTTCCACAGCAGATAATCAAACAGATATTCCTACGGTGAACAGATAGAAATTCAAAACCACATATTTTCACATAATGGCACACAAAATCATATTAACACATAATCCTACTCATATTAAGGACCAATTAACATATTACGGAACAGGGATATCACAGTCTTCCCCTCTTTAGGAAGTTTGGTCCTCCAAACTTAATTTACCTTCGTCGGGAAACAAATGTGGATAGCATAGTCGCATTTTCTCCTCTTTTCCCCACGTGGCATCCGTCCCATAGTGTTCTTTCCATTCAACTTTCACCATTGGGATGGACTTGTTTCTCAGTTGCGTCACTTGTTGGTCCACAACTCGTTCCGGCCATTCAGCGTATTCCATATTTTCATCCAAAGCTACTCGGTGATAATCAATCACATGAAGCGGGTCTTGGAGCTAACCCCTCAACATCGACACATGAAACACATTATGGATTTGTTCAAATCCCGGTAGCAAAGCAACTCTATAAGCAACTGGACCGAGCCTTTCCAAAATCTGAAACGGCCCAATGTAATGGGGCGACAGCTTGCCCTTTTTTCCAAACCTGACTTGGCCTTTCATCGGAGATACACGGATGAACATATGGTCACCAGCCTTATACTCAAGAGGTCTTCTCCGAACATCTGCATAATTCTTTTGTCGGTCCTAAGCTATTTTGAGCCTTTGCCGAATAATCTTGATTTTCTCAGAAGTGTCTTGCACAATTTCAGGCCCAAGTAAAGCTCTATCCCCGACTTCTGTCCAACAAATAGGTGATCTACACCTCCTACCATACAAAGCCTCGTATGGTGCCATACCGATGCTGGAGTGGAAACTATTATTATAAGCAAATTCTGCAAGTGGCAAGTAATCTTCCCAACTTCCCTGAAAATCCAAGGCACACATCTGAAGCATATCTTCCAAAGGCTGTATTGCTCGTTCTGATTGCCCATCTGTCTGTGGGTGGAATGCAGTACTAAATCTCAATTCTGTTCCCATAGCTTCCTGCAAACTTTTCCACAATCTAGATACAAGTTTCGGATCTCTATCTGACACAATAGATACTGGAACTCCATGTAAACAAATAATCTCATCAACATAAATAGTAGCCAATCTATACGCATTAAATGTAGTCTTGACAGATAGAAAATGTGCAGATTTAGTCAGTCTATCAACTACAACCCAAAGAGAATCCATACCTCGGGAAGTCCGAGGTAGGCCAACAACGAAATCCATAGTCACATGTTCCCACTTCCATTCAGGAATGGGGAGAGGTTGAAGTAGACTGTCTGGTTTCTGATGTTCAGCCTTGACTTGCTGACACTGAAGGCACTTGGACACATATTCTGCAATCTCTTTCTTCATTTTAGGCCACCAATAGGTCTGTTTCAAATCCCGGTACATTTTATTGTTGCCCAGATGCATAGCAAATACAGATTTGTGGGCTTCATCCCCTCTTATTTAGTTCTGGAACATCTGGGACACACATTCTGTTCCGAAATCTCAACACTTCATTCTCAATGCTAAACTCTACTTTCAGACTCGTTTCAAATTCATCAATTACTTTCTTGAGGAATGCATCCTCCTTCTGTTTTTGTTTGATTTCATCAATGATTGTCAGCTCAGCTGTAATAGCGGCTATCAGCCCGCCCTGTTCACACATTACCACTTCAATTCCAGATTTCTCAAAATCTTGCAAAATCTCTCTCTGTTCAGTAAGCAAATAAGCCATACTTCCCGTTGACTTTCTGCTCAAGGCATCAGCAACTGTATTAGCTTTCCTGGGGTGGTACTGAATCTCAAGATCATAGTCTTTTATTAATTCAAGCCATCTCCTCTGTCGCATATTTAGCTCTTTCTGCATAAAGAAGTATTTTAGGCTCTTGTGATCTGTGTAGACTTCACACTTTGCCCCATGTAAATAATGCCGCCAGATTTTCAAAGCAAAAATAACTGCGGCCAATTCTAGGTCATGCGTTGGATAATTCTTCTCATGTGGCGTGTTGGATAATTCTTCTCATGTGGCGTGTTGGATAATTCTTCTCATGTGGCCTCAACTGTCGGGAGGCGTAAGCAATAACCTTTCCATTCTGCATTAACACACAATCCAAACCTTTATAAGACGCATCACTGAAAATTACAAAATTCTCCGTACCTGAAGGTAGTGTCAAAATTGGTGCAGTGGTCAATCTTGTCTTCAATTCATGAAAGCCAGCTTCTCTTTCTTCGTTCTATTCAAACGGTTGCCCTTTTCGTGTCAGTTAGGTAAGAGGCAGAGCTAATTTTGAAAAGTCTTTCACAAACCTCCTGTAGTACCCAGCTAAGCCCATGAAACTATGGACTTCCGTCACATTTGCCGGTGTAGGCCAATTCACAATTGCCTCGATTTTTTGTGGGTCCACTGAAATCCCTTCCTTGTTGATCACATGCCCTAAGAAAATAACTTCATCCAACCAAAACTCACATTTCTTTAGTTTAGCAAATAATTTTCTTTCCCGAAGTATCTGTAGAACAGTTCTCAAATGATGTTCATGTTGAAGTCTATCTTTAGAATATATCAGAATATCATCAATAAAAACCACAACAAATTCGTCAAGGTAGGTTTTAAAAATTCGGTTCATTAGGTCCATAAACGCTGCCAGAGCATTAGTCACTCCAAATGGCATAACAAGAAACTCAAAATGTCCATACCCCGTTCTGAATGCGGTTTTCTCAACATCCTCTGCCTTAACTTTCAGCTAATGATACCCAGATCTCAAATCAATCTTAGAAAATACCTGTGATCCCTGCAACTGGTCAAATAAGTCATCAATACGGGGTAGGGAATATTTGTTGTTTATTGTTACCTTGTTCAATTCCCGATAATTGATGCACAAACACAAAGTTTCATCATTCTTTTTCACAAATAACACTGGTGCACCCCAAGGCGAAATGCTAGGTCGGATAAACCCTTTATCAAGCAGGTCTTGTAACTGTTCTTTCAATTCCTTCATTTCGGCGGTAGCCATTCTGTAGGGAGTTTTAGAAATGGGCTGGGAGCCTAGCACAATTTCAATAGTAAAATCTATCTCCCTGTCTACCAATTTCCCTGGTAATTCATTTGGAAACACATTCAGAAATTCTCTAACGACAGGAATATCATTCAATTCAACATTCACAGATTGTTCAGACAACACATAGCACAAATAACCCTGGCACCCCTTCCTAATCAGTTTACATGCTTTCATTGCAGATATCAAATAAGGTGGAGGCACTACCCCATTACCCGCAAACACAATCTCTTTATGTTCTGGTGGTTTAAATACAACTCGTTTTGTCACACAATCGATGGTGGCACAATACTTGGTCAACCAATCCATACCCAAAATTACATCAAAATGCCTAAAGTTCAAGGGCAACAAATCTATATATAGGATAGCATCCTCGACTCGTATTTCACAAAATTGGTATATAGATTCACACAATACAGATTCCCCAGATGGAGCAGACACACATAGCAGATATGGCAATGGTTCTAAGGGTCTATTAAGTCTAGATGCAAATGCACATGTCACAAAAGAGTGTGTGGATCCGGAGTTAATTAACACAAAAGCATCCTGATTACATATAAAAATAGTACCTGAGACAACTGCATTGGCATTCCATGTATCGCCCGGAACAAGCGCAAAAACTCTCCCCTGTCTCACGGTATCCCCGGTGGTAGCGGATCTCAAAGTGTTTCCTGGCTTTGGGATCGATGTAGTGGAACTAGCAGCCTTCTTTCCTCCATTTTGATTACAATCTCGGGCCATGTGCCCTTGTTTACCACACTTGAAGCAAGCCCCTGACACACGATAACAAACTCCATGGTGCCTTTTACTGCAAATGTTGCACATGGGAGATGTGTCTTAGGAAGAATTCGAGGTATTTGAGGAGCCCGTGTTTTGCTTTTCAGAAACGTCTTCTTTGAAAAGAAGCCTTGTCTTTTGTTACCTTTCCATTCTGTTGTTGGCTTGGCTTGTCTAGCTATGTTGGCCTCTGATATGATGGCCCTGTCTAGCACTCCAATGCAGGTTTCTAGCTTTAAGACATTCACTCTTTCAAGGATGTCACTTTGAAGCCCACCTTCAAAATGCCTCGCCTTCTTATAGTCTGTATCAATCACGTGCAGTGCAAACCTGGCCAATTCAGTGAATTTGGCCTCATACTTGGCTATAGTCATACTGTCTTGCTTAAGTTCCATGAACTCTGCTACCTTCCTATCCCGAACACATTGCGGAAAGTATTTATCGTAGAAAATTTCCAAAAATTTTGCCCAATCAGCATCTTTGTAATTCTCACACATTAACATCCACCATCTTCTTGCTTCGTCTTCTAGCATAAAGGTGGCTAGAAGCACTTTCTGTGTATCCGAACACGGGAACACTTCAAACAGTTTTTCGATGAAGAGGACCCAAGCTTCAGCTTTCAAAGGATCTAATCCACCATGGAACTGTGGTGGTTTCATTTTCTTGAACTCTTTGGTGAGAGCTATGATTCGGTCATCATTCTGATTATCTGGCACGGGTGGTGCCGGAGGTGGAGGTGGCGGATGTGGTTGTTATCACTGTTGTTGCAACTGTTGTTGCCACTCTTGTTGTTGTCTCAAAGTTTCTGCTATTTCTTGTATCAGTCTTTCCATTCTGTCCAGTCTGGCAGAAGAAGATTCCTCTATCTCATCACCTCTTGTTCTCACCATCTGATTAAACTTACATTATGCTTTATACGAAAGATATACAAGCATGCATATAACAGGGAGCATACATATTCAAATAATTTGCAATGCAAGAAAATCATAAATTTATAACACATAGTTGTTCATATCGAAACATTTAAGCATATACTTAATGCTTTCAAATTCAGACTTATCACATGAATGCATCCTAGATCTTTTCTAGACGCTTATTGCTCTTTTGCACAAGTGTGTGAGTTATTAACTTGTGATTTGATACCACTCTGTCATGACCCGAACCCGCCCCCATGGGTAAAGGACATAACCGGCCAGTAATCATAAGATTACCTACAACCTCAAACCAAAACAACGTATTTTAACAGAGTTAATGGGGGCCAAACGGAAGCAATTTAAAACTTTGTTCTTAGAGCTGTGCTTACATGACACATTAAAACAAACCATGCACATATACATTAATAACTCACAATAGATACACAGTACCATAAAGTTCTGTACAGACAAGATCATCCAAAATTAAGTCAACCCGTGAAAACTATATACAGACATATTCAAATACTTCGCTAACATAACAACTTAGAACAAAATGGCAAAAGGCGAAGGTGAGTCTCATGCATGAGACACATAGGCTGACTTTCCAAAACTCAGTTGTTCCATACAGACTTCACTGGGGCTGGGTCTGGACCTCTCTTGGCTCACCTACAAACACATGAATGAGCATGAGCGAAAGCCCAGTGAATGATATCAAATAAGGAAAATACATTGGAACATTATACATCAGACGGCCTTGGGCCCAATTGTAGACACCCTATTTTTGACTGACCTTAAGACTTGGGCGCTACTGATGGCTTCCTTGGTGATGAAAGGTGTGCAGGGCAAAGGTTTATTTTCTTCGGCAAGGAGAGAGACAAATCTCAACTTCACACCCCATTTTGGACCAAAGCTATTTTGAATGGTTTTTAGACCTTAAAATCCTCTCTTTCAAAACATTTTTGAAATAAAGTTTCTACAATATTCTGAGGCTCACATTTTGTCAAATGATGCGCTTTTCTATAAACTGAGCAAGGACAAAGTGGAAATGAATGAAAGAAAGATGAAATCTTTGAAAAATCTTTCAAAACACCTTGTTTAGGGGTTTGGAGTTGAAGAAAAGAGGAGAAGAGAGAAGAAACCTAGCTGAGGAAGAAGTTGGGTATGAATCGCTAAGAGAGAGTCGAGTGGTCCTCGCTAAATCAGGCTTATCTGTCTATACACTTGGAGTTAAGCTATGAGGCCACCACCGTTGGAAAGAAGACTTCTGGGGTTTCATTTTGCACTCAAGAATCTCCTAAATCCGAGTCCGGATGGGGGAGATATGATTGGTTGAAGTTGGGCATCATCCCGGTTGGACCAAAACTGAGTAACCTTTACCAAAACAAGCATAACTTTTTTCACAGTTGTAATTTTGATTCAATTCTGGTGCCATTGGAAATCTTACTGCCGGGGCTTCAATTTGGACACAAGAATGACCTAAAAAGGAGTTTATATGAAGGAGTTATACCTATTTGAAGTTGGACCTGTAGAGTAGATTTTTCCGGCCGGCCGACCAAACATATGGCCGACCGACCAAATAGATGGCCGACCGACCAGAACAGATGGCTGACTGACCAAATAGATGGCCGACCGGCCAGTTAAAGTAGCCAACCGACCATTTTTGCTGGTCGATGACCTTCCGGTGTATTCTACAGATTGAATGGATGCCAGTTGTGCCAGCTGGAGGGTACAGACTGGATCCTCCATACACGTGTATGGAGGATCTTTGCTCATGGTTTAAAGCTTCTAAGAGAAGCTTTAGTCCCTTGGCTCTATAAAGGAGGGCTCCCCTCTCCTTTTCTCTGGTTCTAAAATTCCAGAGGGATACACACACTCTCTCTCTTTGTATCTCTCCCTTCTAGCTTCAAAGTGTAAGGTTCTTGGCTCCATTACCCTACACCTCATAACCTAACCTCTCCATCATCCATTCAAGCATCTTGGAGCTTGTTTTCAGAGGCTAAGGGACTATTTTTTGGGACCAAAGGCTGCTGGAGTTCTTGGCTACAAGGGTAATACACTCATCTCCCTTTTTAAGGCTTATCTTGCTTCATAGTTTAGCCATACTTGCAAGTATTTTTGAGCTTTGTCATAAACTAGAAAAGGTCTTATTTTGAGCTCCTCTTGAAGTTTGTTTAAGGACATTTTTCTGTTAGAGGTCATCTAGCCCCATGTATGCTTCATCTCCTTTCTAAGGCTTTATATTGATCCATATCTTATCCATACTTTCAAGCTGATTTAAGCTTTGTGTATAACTGAAAAAAGTATTATATTTTCATGCTTAAGATGTTTCATTAAGGGTATTTTGGTGTTGGGGGTCGACCTCCCCCTCTTAGGCCTTGTTTGGCCCCTTTTTGTGCATTGTTTGTTGAGCTTTGGAATCTTTTCTGCATTGGCCTTCTCACCACTGAAATCCAGTGGATTTTTAGTGGTGAAGAAGAGGTTTTGAGGTCTTGCATAGGGGAGGGACACCCCTCTCCCTTTGTCTCTCTTTTGCTTGTGTTTTTGGCTTAATATGGTAGCATGCATGCCTAGCCTTGTTTGACTTTATTTCAGAGGTTATTTGGTGTTCATTTGGCATGTCTTACCTCTTTCCTATGTTGGTTTGTTGACCCCTTGCATGCATAATATACTTGCCTTGTATTCTTCCATTTTGCCTAGAAATGCATCTTACTATTAGACCACCATGCTTGCATATTTTGGCTTAGCTTTGTGAGGCTTTTGGTCATGTTTTAACATGCTTAAGGTCTGTCTTGGGTCTTTGGAGTCATGCTTTCCATGCTTTATATAGCCTCTTTTTATTCTAGCTTGTTGGCTTAGGGTGTGTGAGTCGTTAGCATGCCTCATTTGGTCTATTTCAGCGATTTGGAATCACTTGTCATGCCATTTCAGTCTATGTTTTATTCTTACATGCTTGCATTTGTTACCTTTTCAATGCCTCGAAGAGTTGTAGTCTTATGCTCCATGTTTGGGCCTTGGTGTATGCCTCTTTGTTTAAGTCATTTAGATACCATTTATATGGGTTTTGGGGCTTATTCTAACATACCATAGCTCTGATTTTTGTTGGTATAATGCCCATGTTTGTCTCTTTTATAGATGCTTAGAGTTGCCTCTTTCATGCCTTAGGTGATGGGCCTCGGCGCATGCATGCTTGCATATGTGATTTGTGCTCTTGTTGCACCATTTTGGCCACTGTTATGGACAAGGCTGAGGTCTGTCCACCTATAGTGTAAGACCATGGGTCATGCATTTGCATTTTGTTGTATGCTCATTACATTGCATGGTTGTTGCATCCTTGTAGTTAGTGCATTGTTGCATGCCTATCACTTCGCATAATTGCCTATCTAGGTTGCATTGTAGTGTTACATACTTGTCATATTGCCACGATGTTTGCATGATATGTTACATTGCTCATGTTGCATTGTATTAATTACATGTCTTCGTATTGCATTTTGCGTACATGCATTGCATTATGTTTGGTTTGGGGTGTCAAACCAAACATGAGGAATGAGGTGTGTTTGTACTTAAAGTGGCGAAACACGTCTCAACCCTCGATCACCGATGCCCTTGATCTCAACATGATAGGGCGTTAGCACTTATTTGCTTTGTTGCATACATTTACATTGATTTGCAAACTTGGTGCATTTGGCCATCATGCATCGAAATGCGTGATTGGTGGCTCGAGAATCGAGGACCACACTCCCTTGAGTCCACAGCATGATAACGAGAGTAGACATGCACATATTGTCTTGAAAATTCCATACCATGCCTTGTCTGTCCTCTGTTGCTGTCAAACCAGTATTCTGCAGGCATAAATGGCCGGCCGACCACTTGAAGTGCCGACCGACCATTAGTGTCCAGCCGGTGGCCCAAGATTTGGCCGATAATCCCATTCCCATGGCCGGTGGCCTTTTGTTCTGGCCGGTGGCACTCCATAGCACTCAGAGGGAAGCTCAAAGCTGTTCTAGAAACTTTCACAATTTTCAGAGAAGCAAGGCAGTGTAAACAGAGGCAACAGTGGCTTGGTACGGGTTTCCGAGCAAGGCGAGTCTAGCATGCATCATCCACGCATTCCAAGGCAGGGCTGCGGCCACCTTCCTTCTGCATTTAATTCATTAATTAATTAGAAGTTCTGTAATAATTAATTTAGTAGTATTCATTTGGCTATGTAATATTTATTCGGGCCCTCTGAGCGAGGGCAAGTGTGTAATAAGTGTGCATGAGTGTGTATATGTCTTCCAACCCCACGTCTTCCTTCCCTTTTACTTACTAGTTTTCGATGGTTAGTTTAGGTCACGTTTCAATTAGCATACCTTATGCTATGCATGCGTGCATCCATACATTTGTCTTGCATGCACCGAGCTCAGCACATCATACTAACTGCATTGTATTTTAATTCCAAGTTGAATACGTGTTTAGTTGAAGCATCATCATATGCCATCCTTAGAGTAGCCGAGCCTATTGTAGTTGCATCTTGTATGTGTTGCATTAGCCATCTTAACATAAACTAGGATCATACATATGATTACTAACTATTTTTTATTTTGGCTTGGAGTACTCGGTAAGCATTTATGTTTAACATCCTTACATGAGTGTGAGTGTTGCCATGATAGCATGCTTATCATGAGGCTATGTGCTTATGTGATATAACTACCTGAATGCCTGTGGGTGAAGGTTGAGTTACTCAAATTGGAACAATGCATTGAATGCGAGTTTTAAGCCTACTTGAGAGTGGCAAAACTATGTTTTTTAAGCCCACTTTAGGGTGGCAAAATTCATGTCTTAGCCTACTTGCGAGTAGCACCATCAAACCATTTTCAAATAGACAAACATGAAATGTTTTGTTCCAATTTAGGCGACTTAGTCTATACTTGTTTTGCTGTGCGCATCACGTAGTAAATCTAGGCTAATAACCGGAATAAGAGCACATAATGTTTTCAAAACAAGATATCATGGTTAGTAGAGGCCAATCTTTGATCGGGCGAGCGGGGGTGCTCATAGCTGACCTTCCCCAATCGTACCCAAGTTCCTGAGCCGAGGTAACTTTGGTAATGACGGACACGTGGCCTTAGGCAAACAAGTTAGGGTTTCCTAAATTTCCCCAAAAATAAAATATTTAGGTGGCGACTCTGTATCTAGCAAAGCAGTCTATGTTTGGCACTTCTTTACAAAAAATCTGTTTTCAAAAACGATTTGCCAAATTTGGACTCTTTGGTTTAGATTAAGAACCGTGACAATTTGAGTCCGAACTATAGTAACCCCAAAATGAACCAATCGAGATTTCCCTCCCGGGACGTTCGAGGACGTCTACAGTTTCTGGCGACTCTGGTGGGGATTTTAGAGAGCTTGACCCGAACTCGTGATATCTTGTTTTGATTACATTTATGTGTCTCTTTGCATTGCATGTGCATTGGTGCACCTAGAACACCGTGTTGGCCATCTGCTATTCCTGAGCAGTTTGCCAGAGGCTTGGCTTTGTCAAAGCATGCCATAAGGCTGACCGGCTGCGGGCTCTGCCAGTATGGGAACATAAACCCCGGTTTTACCGGGGCACCCTTTTCGACCATTCGACCTAGTGCATATTCGGAATCCATAGTGACCATCCCAAACTAGGACAGGTTGCTTACCCAATATAGGTTGTTTGAAACCGCTGTGTGCGTAATGAAACCCTAGCTCCTGACAAAATAGGACAGAGAAACCCTACCCCAACATAGGGGTGTTTTGGCTCCCATTTACTTATTATATGCTTTTAGAGTGTGCCTCTACAGGGAATGCATATATCAGTTTGCAAATCGGGGTATCAGGCCTGCGGGCATCAGTATGTGAAGAATCAGTTTTACCTGAGGGTATCAGTTCGCAGGCAGAATTTTGGGGCAGAATTCAGTAGGGGGCATAGTCATTCAGCTTTGCTCATATTGGTTTTGGTAAAATCAGGCTGAGGTGCTGTCTGTTTTCTCTTTTGCTAGGGTAGTCCTGGAACCATAGCTTCAGAAGGCTCCGATATCCCCCGAGGTTCATTGGACTTGTGCTGATAGACTTTGTCAGGTTAGAGATTTAGTTCAAAGGCAATCAGTGTTCCTTTGTCAGAGGCAGGGTAAAAGGGCCAGTCAGGCACAGATCACCAGTTCAGCAGTTACCGGATCAGTGGCCCTTATCCACCCCACCAGTGAACAGTCAGGCTGAGGCCTCAGTTTTTATCACAAAGATAGATATATACCAGTCAGTCAGCCAGAACAGCAGAACATAGCAGGAATGGAGGAAATGATGCGTCAACTCCAAGAGAGCATGAAAACCATGCAGCAGGATGCTGCTCGTCAAGTAAAATTTGCCAAACAGCAGGCTGAGATCATGGCCAACCAGGCAGACTTAATTACCTGGCTGCAGCAGCAAACAGGAGCATCTGCTTCACATCAAGCTCCTCCCCCACCCAGGGTTCCGATACCCGAGGAGACACCAAATATCCAGGCAGATACGGACATTCCGATAGGGCCGGTCCCGCCCCCAATCTTACCCCATCTATCTAAAGCACCAATCAACCTACCAGACACTTCCTTTGAGTTCGAGGTAGACCATACAGCGTTGAAGTTGAGCAATCTTGAAAAGTCATTTAAGAAATCCCAGGGGTAAAGTCCATCCCGAACATCGAGGACGGATACACCGACTTAGCTGTGACGTTGCCAGACCGGTTCAAGATGCCACAAATCGACCGTTTTGACGGATTCGGGGATCCCATGGTGCATCTATGGTTGTTCTCAGACATACTAAGGCCGATGGGCCTCACCAGACTACAGAAACTTTCATTATTCGGCCGGACCCTGTCGGGTGTGGCAGCCATCTGGTACGCAAAATTAGAAGATGATGTCAAGAGGAATTGGGATGAGATGGCCGAGGCCTTCGTTGCACAATACTCGTATAACACGCAAATCGATATTACGACCCGTGATCTTGAGACAACAATGCAGGAGCCTAAGGAGAGCTTTTTAGAATTCGTGGCTCGCTGGAGGGCCAAGGCCTCAATGATGACCATTAGGCCAACGGATAAGGATCAAATACGGATGGTTGTGCGCAACCTCCAGCCCAAACTAATACAGAAAATGATCGTGCTCCTCTTCCCTAACTTTTTAGATTTGCATGAGATGGGAGTACAAATCGAGGATGCCATGAAGCAGGGCCTTATTGACCAGGAGAATGAGCAGTCTAGGCGGGCGTTTTCCCACAGTTCGAATGCGACCACCAGTGGTGATGCAGCTACGAGATCTTCTGAAGTGGGCATGGTCACCACCACCACATCAAAAACAGCTACCCCGTTCACCGGTGCATCCGGAAGTAGCTCACAAAAAACCAAATATCCACCTCGAGTCAAGAGGGTTTTCACCCCACTTCATATGCCTTTGTCAAAGGCTCTAGAGGTCTTACTCCAGAAAGGACATCTGAAACCATTGGAACAACGGCCTCTACCTGATCCTATCCCTCCAAAGTATGACCAGACTAAATACTGTGCCTACCATCAATAAACCGGTCATGACACCGACAGTTGCTTTCGTCTGCGCCATAATGTACAAGATCTGTTTGACAACGGGGTCATTGCCGCACCAGGTCCTGCAAAGTCTATTGGCACTTGATCAGTGAACTTGTCAGGGGATAATGTGATGTGAACGGGGGATGAACCAGCTGCGGGTGGCGCTCAATTTACTCTAGACGTGGGAATGGCACGCACTGTTTTGAGCACATGCAAATACTAGTTTTTGTACTTTCTGACTTGGGTATTGGGTCAGTTTTGTTGTTTTGTTTATAGTTAGTCTTTTTGTACTAAGTCAGTCAGGTCTGTCTTCTTGTATTGAGTCAGTCCTGTCGCGTTGGAGTCAGGTGATTCCAGGGGTGTTACCTCGGACGTCACTATCTTGTTTTCTATTTGTCTTTTTGCTTTCTTGTGAGTCTGTTTCTGCCAGAGAGCCAGTTGTGCCAACTGTTATGAATGGAACAGTAAGTGATTTTTTACACCCTTGTGTTTGCTTCTGCCTTGCGCCAGTTGTGCCAGAAGTTCGAATGAAGCGGCAGTACCTTTTGCCTACTTTTCTGTGTCTCGAACTCATTGCATTGACCTGAATTTTTCAAAACTTTTTGAACATTGTGATGAAAACAAACAGAAAGGAATTCCTCGAGATTTGTAAAAAATTTTGATCAATTGAGAGAAAGAAAGGCATGCTAAGCCCTTAATGAATGAGATCATGCTTGTTAATGTGAGTACTGAGAAGGATCTTGTCTTGATCCAGAATGGTTCCACATTGTCTTCTGCACGAGCGATTAGCCGCTTTCTTAAAAGATTTCAAAAAATATTTTGCGCCGTCCTGCGAAGACCTGTGTGGAATCGCTCTTGAGATTGTGCATGCCTAGGATCGCTCTTAGCCTCGAGACTCGACCCCTCGCTTTCGAACCTTGAACTTAGATTTAGAATGTTCAACGGTCAACCACCATGTGAGGCCTGTGTGGCCAGATTTAAAGTAACCCATGAACTAGGGGCAAGAAAGTCAAAGAAGCTTGCAAAGCTAGATCAGAAGCACCCCTCGAACTAGGGGCAGAGGAAAAATGTCAGATTCGAAGAGCCGAAGATGGATCATTTTGCAAGTCAATGAAGACTGGCAAGAATGCCAAATCCCAGAAGCGAGGAAAGAAGAAGACATTGCTGAAGGACAACCGAGTTCCTATCCACAATACTAGGGGCCAATTCAGCCCCCATTGAATGGACTCCTACATCATCAGCGAACAGCAGCCATTCTCTTGGATTCAGATGACTTTAGGATTTCAGAACCATTTGACATGGACGAAGCTACGCTTTTACCCTTGAGAGGCTCGCTGGGCCGAAAACCCGGAAGGGCGACCCAGGCAAAAGTTAGAGCAAAGAAAAGAACAAGAAAAAAAAAAGAAAAAAAGAAAAAAAGAGAAAAAATGCAAAGATAAGAAGAGAAGAAAAGAAAAAAAGAAATGAAAAAAATGAAAAGAATTGAAAAAAAGAAAAGAAAAACAAAGCTCGCAAGGTAGAAACCTGGAAGGGCGGCCTTGGCAAAAGTTAGAGCGTAAAAGGTGAGGGTCAATACCTGAGTGTACCTTAACCCCGAACTATGTAAGGCTTGATTCCCATCTTTGGGATACGTAGGCAACTTCATTCTAAAGCCCAGCCGTAAAACACTTCAAATTGATTATGTCCATGTAATGGTTTTGATCATCTTTGCCTTCTCTGTATCCAAGGGATTGGTTGTGTTCATCACTCTGAGGACTGACTACAATTCACTGTGGTGCCATTCAAACAAGAGGCAACTTTCCGTTGCCATTCAATGCGCTGCGGTGCCATTCAAACAAGGGGCAACTTTCCGTTGCCATGCAGTGTCCTTCAGACAAAGGGCAATTTTCCTTCGGATCTGAGGTTGTGCATCTCAAGGGTAGGTTCCGTGCTCGTTGAGCATTGGTCATTTGCAAAAATAGTTTTTGAGAATTTTCACTGAGGTTGACTAATTTTCTCGAAAAATTATTCCATTTTTCCAAAACCGGACCATTCCTTGGACGTAAAAAAGGAAAATTTTCAGTGCTCATAGCCTGACTTGCATGATTTTAAATCAGAAAATTGAACAAGCATGTTAATCCAACTCTCATGTTGGTCAAAACTGTTTTAGTAGAAAGCAAAAACAAAAAATGGTCAAAATGATGAACTAGGGGCACAGTTGAGTCAGGCTTCCTGTCTTTTCCCCATCGTCAATGCATTTGCCAGAAAGGGCACCGTATTCGCCAGAAAGGGCACAACGGGAGCTAACAACAAAGGCTCGAAAGCTATCTCACCCTCCAAGTAGCGAGGTATCAAGCCAAGTGCAAAACATGAACTGGAATGGATCAAGATATTCTCATTCCCTCATCTAGGCAGATTTGATCATGTCCAAACTCCCCAGCAGAGCATCGTCAACCGATGTCAGCTACAAATTTGCTACATACCTAGTTGTAGCACAACCCCACTGTGAGAAAGTTCACTGTTGTGAGCAGAAGAAAGAGAATCCAGCAGAATGCTAAGGGCATGAGCTTGCAACTTCCTGTTCATCCATCAACCACCCAGAGGAGGAATGAAAAATGAGAGATTAATAGAGAGATGTGCGATGAGAGAAAAAGTGAGAAAATGACTTTTTTCAGAAAAACAGAGCTTGAGGGCCGAGTGATGTGAGAATCACAAATGAGAAAGGGTGGGAAACAATACCCAGAGAAACAGGCTCCCTGTGCACGTCTGTGTGTCGTGTCTTTTGTTTGGTTTACCTCAACTCTTGTTTTGAATCTTTTTCGAGTGTTACTCGATGTGTTTAGGTTGTGTACCTTTTGTTGAGTCGTTTTTACTGTGGTCGGTCGAAGGCTCAATACCCGGTCGAGAACTCGTTTCTTAATTTCAAATTCAGAAATAAAATCGTTTTGTGCTCAGAATGCTGTGTCATTCTCCATATTTGTACGAAAACAGGATTCGTTCTTTCATAAACACCGCAGGGTTCAACCTAGGTCATGTGGGAACAGTAAAACCAGGACCTATATGAAGCTATATTGGTTCCAGACTGCAAAGCAAAAGAAAAGAGGGAAATTTTGGAGCATCCGAGATTGCTTCAGCTTCTGCAAATTCCGAGATTGTATTCCGGATGTACCTTTTCAAGTCTTACCAATGCTCCAAAGTATGAATATGCCTCTACCTCAAGCTCAAGATCAAGTCTGCTTCAACCCAGAATGGTGATCAGAAGTGCCCTCCTTGAGTACCAGTCTCTGCCAGAGGCATCTTGGCTATGTTTGCAATGAGTTCCTAGGAGACCAACTGCGACGGTGGCGACTAGAGTTCGAATGGCTGATGCCTAGAATGCAAAGGTTCGAGATTTCCGAGACTAAAGTCTGGTTTAAATACCCAGAGGCGTGTCCTCGGCTTGAAATCTGTATGGAAGCCCTATAGGTTGAGAGAGCGTGTATGCACCTCAATTCTGGGTACTAAACCAACCTAGTCTGTCACCCCGTTGGAGAATAGGGAAAGTTGTGAATATGATCAGGAAGAAAGGCAGCATCCAAAGTGTTCTACGTGAAGAACCCTTGTCAGTATTTCAGAGCCTTTGTACTGTAAGTTGAAGGTAAGTGTTCGAAGAGCACAAAGGGAGATCCCCGTTCGAGTAGAACCGTTCATCGCCACTCACCCCATGAGGTGCTTTCTAAAGCGCCGCTAGGTTTGTTTATTGCATTCCTTGAACATCATGCATTGTATTGCATTGTAACCATCAAGTTTCTTTCTCATTCGTGCATGATATTGTATATACGGTTCATTCAAAGAAGTTCCTTTGAGATCATTTATTTAGTGAATCAATCACACTTCATTCAGTTAGTGTATTAATCACACTTCATTTATTTAGTGTATCAATCACGCCTCATTCACCCTTAGAGTATCTATCACACTTTCTTCATTCTCATTTGCAGTATCTATCACCCACATATTCACTTTTTTGTATCTATCACACACATTCTCATTTTGTGTATCCATCACACATTTTATTTACTTTAGTGTATCCATCACACACTTCATTTATTTTAGTGTATCCATCACACACGTCATTTACTTTAGTGTATCCATCACACTTCATTATCTTTAGTATATCAATCATACTTTGTTCACTAAGTACATCTATCACACTTTGTGTTCATCTTTAGTATATCAATCATACTTTGTTCACTAAGTGAATCTATCACACTTCGTGTTCACATTTAGTATATCCATCATACTTGTTCACTAAGTGCATCTATCACACTTCGTGTTCACCTTTAGTATATCCATCATACTTATTCACTAAGTGCATCTATCACACTTCGTGTTCACATTTAGTATATCAATCATACTCTGTTCACTAAGTGCACCTATCACACTTTGTGTTCACATTTAGTATATCAATCATACTTTGTTCACTAAGTGCATCTATCACACTTCGTGCTCGCCATTAGTATATCCATTATACTTGTTCACTAAGTGCATCTATCACACTTCGTGTTCACCTTTAGTATATCAATCTTACTCTGTTCACTAAGTGCATCTGTCACATTTTGTGTTCACATTTAGTATATTTATCATACTTGTTCACTTAGTGCATCTATCACACTTTGTGTTCACCTTTAGTGTATCCATCACACTTTGTTCACTTAGTGCATCTATCACATTTTGTGTTCACTTTTAGCATATCAATCACACTTTGTTCACTTTGTGCATCTATCACACTTTGTGTTCACTTTTTGTGTATCTATCGCACTATGCTCACTTCATTCATTTAGTGTATCAATCACACTCTATTCATATAGTCTATCTATCACACACTCGCTTTGTGTATCAATCACACACACTCGCTTTGTGTATCAATCACACACCCTCGCTTTGTGTATCAATCACACACGCTCGCTTTGTGTATCAATCACACACGTTCGCTTTGTGTATCAATCACACACTCTCGCTTTGTGTATCTATCATACCTTGTTCACTTAGTGCATCTATCACACTTTGTGTTCACCTTTTTGTGTATCCATCACACTACGTCTGCTTTGTGTATCAATCACACACGCTCGCTTTGTGTATCTATCACACGTTCGCTTTGTGTATCTATCATACACGTACACTGTATTCGCAGCGAGAATTGTATAATTCTCTTACATCCTTTCTACATAAAATGTAGTTTGGCTCGAATTCGCTTGCTTAAAACTGTTGCATGTTATGCTTCGTTACAGCCCTCTTTGCATAATCATAAATTATGCTCTTGCATCATGCATGTCATTTGCATTTTGTTCCAGCCTGCGGGCACATCTATATTATTTTGTTTGTTTGTCCAAGTCTTCGGCCTTATCAAAAATGGGTCGTCTCTGGGCTTTGACATTCACTCCTGTCACTTCGTGACTTTCGAGTTCTGTCAAAGAGGGGCAACTGTAGACACCCCATTTTTGACCGACCTTAAGACTTGGGCGCTACTGATGGCTTCCTTGGTGATGAAAGGTGTGCAGGGCAAAGGTTCAGTTTCTTTGGCAAGGAGAGAGACAAATCTCAACTTCACACCCCATTTTGGACCAAAGCTATTTTGAATGGTTTTTAGACCTTAAAACCCTCTCTTTCAAAACATTTTTGAAATAAAGTTTCTACAATGTTCCGAGGCTCACATTTTGTCAAATGATGCGCTTTTCTATAAACTGAGCAAGGACAAAGTGGAAATGAATGAAATAAAGATGAAATCTTTGAAAAATCTTTCAAAACACCTTGTTTATGGGTTTGGAGTTGAAGAAAAGAGGAGAAGAGAGAAGAAACTTAGCTGAGGAAGAAGTTGGGTATGAATCGCTAAGTGAGAGTCAAGCGGTCCTCGCTAAATCAGGCTTATCTGTTTATACACTTCGATTTAAGCTATGAGGCCACCACCGTTGGAAAGAAGACTTCTGGGGCTTCGTTTTGCACTTAAGAATCTCCTAAAGCCGAGTCCGGATAGGGGAGATATGATTGGTTGAAGTTGGGCATCATCCCGGTTCGACAAAAACTAAGTAACCTTTACCAAAACAAGCATAAATTTTTGCACAGCTGGAATTTTGATACAATGCTGGTGCCATTGGAAAGCTTACTTCTGGGGCTTCAATTTGGACACAAGAATGACCTGAAAAGAAGTTATGCCCGTTTGAAGTTGGACCTACAGAGCAGATTTTTCCTGCCGGCCGACCAAACAGATGGTCGACCGACCAGAACAGATGGCCAACCGACCAAATAGATGGCCGACCGGCCAGTTAAAGTAGCCGACTGACCATTTTTTTTGGTCGACGACCTTCCGGTGTATTCTACAGATTGAATGGATGCCAGCTGTGCCAGCTGGAGGGCATAGACTGGATCCTCCATACACGTGTATGGAGGATCTTTGCTCTTGGTTTAAAGCTTCTAAGAGAAGCTTTAGGCCCTTGGCTGTATAAAAGAAGGCTCCCCTCTCCTTTTCCCTAGTTCTGAAATTCCAGAGGGATACACACACTCTCTCCCTTTCTATCTCTTCCTTCTAGCTTCAAAGTGTAAGGTTCTTGGCTCCATTACCCTACACCTAATAACCTAACCTGTCCATCATCCATCCAAGCATCTTGGAGCTTGTTTTTAGAGGCTAAGGGACTGTTTTTTGGGACCAAAGGCTGCTGGAGTTCTTGGCTACAAGGGTAATACACTCATCTCCCTTTTTAAAGCTTATCTTGCTTCATAGTTTAGCCATACTTGCAAGTATTTTCAAGCTTTTTCATAAACTGGACAAGGTCTTATTTTGAGCTCCTCTTAAAGTTTGTTTAAGGATATTTTTCTGTTGGAGGTCATCTAGCCCCATGTATGCTTCATCTCCTTTCTAAGGCTTTATTTTGATCCATATCTTAGCCATACTTTCAAGCTGATTTAAGCTTTGTGTATAACTGAAAAAAATATTGTATTTTCATGCTTAAGATGTTTCATTAAGGTTATTTTGGTGTTGGGGGTCGACCTCCCCCTCTTAGGCCTTATTTGGCCCCTTTTTGTGCCTTCTTTGTTGAGCTTTGGAATCTTTTGTGCATTGGCCTTCTTACCACTGAAATCCAGTGGATTTTTAGTGGTGAAGAAGAGGTTTTGAGGTCTTGCATAGGGAAGGGACACCCCTCTCCCTTTGTCTCTCTTTTGCTTGTGTTTTTGGCTTAATATGGTAGCATGCATGCCTAGCCTTGTTTGACTTTATTTCAGAGGTTATTTGGTGTTCATTTGGCATGTCTTACCTCTTTCCCATGTTGGTTTGTTGACCCCTTGCATGCATAATATTCTTGCCTTGTATTCCTCCATTTTGCCTAGAAATGCATCTTGCTATTAGACCACCATGCTTACATATTTTGGCTTAGCTTTGTGAGGCTTTTGGTCATGTTTTAACATGCTTAAGGTCTGTCTTGGGTCTTTGGAGTCATGCTTGCCATGCTTTATATAGCCTCTTTTTATTCTAGCTTGTTGGCTTCGGGTGTGTGAGTCGTTAGCATGCCTCATTTGCTCTATTTCAGCGATTTGAAATCACTTGTCATGCCATTTCAGTCCATGTTTTACACTTACATGCTTGCATTTGTTACCCTTTCAATGCCTCGAAGAGTTGTAGTCTTATGCTCCATGTTTGGGCCTTGGTGTATGCCTCTTTGTTTAAGTCATTTAGATGCCATTTATGTGGGTTTTGGGGCTTATTCTAACATACCATAGCTTTGATTTTTGTTGGTCTAATGCCCATGTTTGTCTCTTTTATGGATGCTTAGAGTTGCCTCTTTCATGCCTTAGGTGATGGGCCTCGGGGCATGCATGCTTGCATATGTGATTTGTGCTCTTGTTGCATTATTTTGGCCACTGTTATGGACAAGGTTGAGGTCTGTCCACCTATAGTGTAAGACCATGGGTCATGCATTTGCATTTTGTTGTATGCTCATTACATTGCATGGTTGTTGCATCCTTGTAGTTAGTGCATTGTTGCATGCCTATCACCTCGCATAATTGCCTATCTAGGTTGCATTGTAGTGTTGCGTACTTGTCATATTGCCACGGTGTTTGCATAATATGTTACATTGCTCATGTTGCATTGCATTAATTACATGTCTTCGTATTGCATTTTGCGTACATGCATTGCATTATGTTTGGTTTGGGGTGTCAAACCAAACATGAGGAATGAGGTGTGTTTGTACTTAAAGTGGCGAAACACGTCTCAACCCTCGATCACCGATGCCCTTGATCTCAACATGATAGGGCGTTAGCACTTATTTGCTTTGTTGCATACATTTACATTGATTTGCAAACTTGGTGCATTTGGCCATCATGCATCGAAATGCGTGATTGGTGGCTCGAGAATCGAGGACCACACTCCCTTGAGTCCACAGCATGATAGCGAGAGTGGACATGCACATATTGTCTTGAAAATTCCATACCATGCCTTGTCTGTCCTCTGTTGCTGTCAAACCAGTATTCTGCAGGCATAAATGGCCGGCTGACCACTTGAAGTGCCGACCGACCATTAGTGTCCAGCCGGTGGCCCAAGATTTGGCCGATAATCCCATTCCCATGGCCGGTGGCCTTTTGTTTTGGCCGGTGGCACTCCACAGCACTCAGAGGGAAGCTCAAAGCAATTCTAGAAGCTTTCACAATTTTCAGAGAAGCAAGGCCGTGTAAACAGAGGCAACAGTAGCATGGTACGGGTTTCCGAGCAAGGCGAGTCAAGCATGCATCATCCACGCATTCCGAGGCAGGGCTGCGGCCACCTTCCTTCTGCATTTAATTCGTTAATTAATTAGAAGTTCTGTAATAATTAATTTAGTAGTATTCATTTGGCTATGTAATATTTATTCGGACCCTCTGAGCGAGGGCAAGTGTGTAATAAGTGTGCGTGAGTGTGTATATGTCTTCCGACCCCACGTCTTCCTTCCCTTTTACTTACTAGCTTTCGATGGTTAGTTTAGGTCACGTTTCAATGAGCATACATTATGCTATGCATGCGTGCATCCGTACATTTGTCTTGCATGCACCGAGCTCAGCACATCATACTAACTGCATTGTATTTTAATTCCAAGTTGAATACGTGTTTAGTTGTAGCATCATCATTTGCCATCTTTAGAGTAGCTGAGCCTATTGTAGTTGCATCTTGTATATGTTGCATTAGCCATCTTAACATGAACTAGGATCATACATATGATTACTAACTAGTTTCTGTTTTGACTTGGAGTACTCGGTAAGCATTTATGTTTTAACATCCTTTCATGAGTGTGAGTGTTGCCATGATAGCACGCTTACCATGAGGCTATGTGCTTATGTGATATAACTACCTGAATGCCTATGGGTGAAGGTTGAGTTACTCAAATTGGAACAATGCATTGAATGCGAGTTTTAAGCCCACTTGAGAGTGGCAAAACTATGTTTTCTAAACCCACTTTAGGGTGGCAAAATTCTTGTCTTAGCCTACTTGCGGGTAGCACCATCAAACCATTTTCAAATAGGCAAACAAGAAATGTTTTGTTCCAATTTAGGCGACTTAGTCTATACTTGTTTGCTATGCGCATCACGTAGTAAATCTAGGCTAATAACCGGAATAAGAGCACATAATGTTTTCAAAACAAGATATCATGGTTAGTAGAGGCCGATCTTTGATCGGGCGAGCGGGGGTGCTCATAGCTGACCTTCCCCAATCGTACCCAAGTTCCTGAGCCGAGGCAACTTTGGTGATGACGGGCACATGGCCTTAGGCAAACGAGTCAGGGTTTCCTAAATTTCCCCAAAAATAAAATATTTAGGTGGTGACTCTGTATCTGGCAAAGAAGTCCATGTTTGGCACTTCTTTACAAAAAATCTGTTTTCAAAAACGATTTGCCAGATTTGGACTCTTTGGTTCAGATTAAGAACCGTGACAATTTGAGTCCGAACTATAGTAACCCCAAAATGAACAAATCGGGATTTCCCTCCCGGGACGTTCGGGGACGTCTACACCAATTCATTCATGTCAAACTGGCCTTTGGCCTTTTCGAACGTTCATATCAGACTGGCCTTTTGGCCTTATCAAACTTTCGTATCAGACTGGCCTTTCGGCCCTTCCAAACTTGTCATATCGAACTGGCATTTAAGCCTTTCAAACTTGTCATATCAAACTGGCATTTAAGCCTTTCAGACTTCCATTTCAAACTAGCATTTAAGCCTTTCAGACTTATCATATCAAACTGACATTTAAGCCTTTCAGACTTCCATTTCAAACTGGCATTTAAGCCTTTCAGACTTGTCATATCAAACTGGCATTTAAGGCTTTCAGACTTTCATTTCAAACTGGCATTTAAGCCTTTCAAACTTTCGTTTCAAACTGGCGTTTAAGCCTTTCAAACTTTCGTTTCAAACTGTCGTTTAAGCCTTTCAAACTTGTCATATCAAACTTTGTCCACCATTCAACATTAATGAACTTTACAAAACTTACGTAGAAGTAAGCAATTGGACAATAACATATTTCAGATATTACTCATAGTGATCGGCTTGTGGATTTGTCTTGGATCTTGACCCTACACATCACAAAACACATATGGGTCACAATTAATTTAATCCGTTCTTTAATTCACATTTTCCTCTTTAAGCATCATTCTTATCTCTTTAATTCAATTACAATGCTCAATGCATGCCTAAGAGTACTTAGAAGTGAAAGAGAACAAAAAACGGAACTCAGAGTGCATAAGCAAAATTTCAGAAAACAGGGTCCCCGCTCGAGCGTGGACTTCCCCGCTCGAGCGAACCCTTGAGGCCTGCAAAAGTACTGGGAGCGTCAAAATTACGCTCGAGCTTGAAGTCTAGCGCTCGAGCGAAAGGCCTCTCTTCGTGGCTCCCCGCTCGAGCGTGAAATTACCCAGCTCAAGCGGACTCCATGTCTGCAAAAAGTGTCGGATTCATCATTTTTACGCTCGAGCGCGTACTCAGACGCTCGAGCGAAAGTTCATCAAATATAGCTCCCTGCTCGAGCATGAACTTCCCTGCTCGAGCGGACACCAAGGTCTGCAGAAAATACTAGGAGCACGAATTTCACGCTCGAGCGGCGTTTTCCACGCTCGAGCGGACATTAAATTTCTAGGTTTTCCCAGATTGTGTTCTTGCACTCAAATTCGACATTTCAACCACATTTTTTGCATATTATGGCTCCAATTTCATATATACTTGTACTAACATGATATAAACACTAAAACACATCATCATGGAGCTCAATTTCTTGTATTACTTACATGCATGTCTCAAATTAATCCAAATTCATCACCAACACATCAAATTCAACATGCAAAGGTTACACTTTCATGATCTATTCTTGCATGTGAGAAATACACATTATTCACAACTCATTTGATGAAGAAATGGTCATACACATGGATTTCAATCAAACTTCAACATAAATTACACAAATTAAGCTCAAACATGGAAATCCATAGCAACTCTCTACATGCATGTGTTCTATGACTTCAAATTCAACAAATTCAACTCAATTTCCTTATAACCAAACTAATTCATGTTCTTGGCCATTAATCAAACTTGAATCTACAATTTACAAACAAAAACCCATGAGTTTACTTACCTAAGAGTTCAATCTTCCAAACTATAACAAACTCTTGAGTAAACTTCCAAAATCTCCAAGTTTCTTGACCAAACCTTCAATCTCCCACACTCTCTCTCTCTAACGACCCTCTCTTCTCTTCTTAGAGCTTATCAACAGCCAAAATGAGGTAAGGGAGGGAAATTGAGTGTATAAAGGCACCACTCATACATTATTTTATTATGAACAATTGGGCACTTAATTCATTAATTTAATCTAATTAATTTGATCCAAATCAGTTTTCAATTAAATTTCCCCATAGGCTCTAAAAATTATGCCAATCACAATGGCGTAATCAGTTTTGGTTTCGGTGGCCAATAAGGCCTTCAATTTAATTTCCAAAGCAGATAATCAAATAGATATTCTTACGGTGAACAGATAGAAATTCAAAATCACATATTTTCATATAATAGCACACAAAATCATATTAACACATAATCCTACTCATATTAAGGACCAAAACAGGGATATCACAGGCATGGCTTAGAAAGTCGTGCTATCTGCTAATGATGATAGAAAAAACTTTGCTGTTGTATCTTTGAGACAGGTAATTTCACTTTATAATTATGATTGAATTTTGGTATGCATATATGTTCATGAAAGTGATTTGCTTGATACCTACAGTGTTTAGGTTTTGCCTTTTTTCTTTCTACAACAGTCGTTTGCCATAAAATGTTCAATTCCTGATTAACAATTGAATTCTTGACTATTTGTTTCTTGCACAAGTTCAAACGCCATGTCTCAGTGACAAGTTCTCTAGCATGCATGGGCAGAAAAGTGTTTTGGGTTTTCTGGAATCTCAAGAGAATTTCCCTTTTATAATTCAAGGGATTGTCCCGGATATTGTCATAAACCTTCATGCATTTTCTTCACATCAGACTCCTAGTCAATTGCTAGAGGCTGCCTTGGGAAAGGGTATTGCATGTGGTCGTTCTATTGATGCCATAACGGATCAGCATCATAGGTAACAATGCCATAACGAAGACATCTTTTTACATTGTGCCATGCTTATTGCAATGCATGTTGGCCTAAATTTCATATGTGCTCCATACATTTTCTGGAAAACGTTTTATGTATCTTTTGACATTTGGTATGACGAAAACAAAAGTTAATGGAAAACATTTTTCTTGGTCAATGGAAAACAATCTTATTTGGGCAGAAAATATTTTTCACTTTTAAAAGGCTGAGAACTGTTTTCCGAATTGAACTCTTCCTAATACCACCACCACCACTGCCACCACCACCCCATCACCACTGCCAACGCCACCACCGCCACCACCATCACAATCACCACTAACACCACAACTAATACAATCACTCACACATTAGTTCCAAGGTTGCAACCAAACATAGGAAAAGGCTTTCTATGGAGAAAATGTTTCTGCCAAAACAAATGGAGTGATGTTATCACTCATTTTGTCATATAAATATAGATATACTCCGTGGTACTCATCGGCGTACTTGATGCATTTACATGGTAGGGTTGCATTTTCAAGATGGGGGAACAAAAAAGTGTACAACAGCCGAACTGGTGAGATGATTCACTCTCTTGTATTTATGGGCCCAACATGCTACCAACGTCTGACTCATATCCGAAGACAAAGTGAAATTTCGTAACACTGGACCGGTGCATCCGCTTACCAGACAGCCCGTGGCAGACAGGAAACGCTTCGGAGGGATGAAATTTGGCGAGATAGAGCGTGACTGCCTTATAGCCCATAGTGCAGCAACCAATCTCCATGAACGACTCTTCACGCTCAGTGACTCCTCTCAAATGCACATCTGCCGGAAATGTAAAAACATCACAAATGTTATTCAGCGGCCAGTGCCTAGCAATCGTAAGATTTTTTTTTTTTTTTTTTGGATAACTGAGTCATATTATAACCAAAAAAGATAGATATACAATGAAGTTCAATACACATCCTTTGTAGGGAGAACAAACGTAAACAAAGAAATAAACTACTCCCTCAAAAGAAACAAACTAAGCCTATAGATGATAAACACACCAAACACAACAAAGGATTCAAAATTTCTCTCTAGCACTCTTCAGAGTGAATGTGCCCTACGGAGCGAAGTTGCTGTGTCAAGAACTTTTCTCCATGTGCATATCTCTGAAGTTTGATAATGAAGTCTTTTGAGTTGTGAAAACTCTGTTTATCTGTTAATGTTTGGAGCAAAGACATATATATGTACTTACATAAACTTATCTAGTTGTATTGCAACCATGTATTAAGCCATGAAGGGTGAACTAGTCTTTTGTTCTTGTGTTTTAATGGGTTGGTTTTTTATTTTATTTTTTTAGTATTTATATTGTAGTTCTGGGGCAGGTCAAGCCAATGGAAGGTGAGTGAGCCAGAACTAAAAAAGCCTGCTTAACTACATGCTATGCTTCGTTCGGCACCTCTTATAAGCACATTTTGCCAAAAAGAGTGCCAGAAGTGTCTTTACTTGGCTTCAAGTTTCATAAGAGAGGATTTTATATATGTACATTGAGTTTAATAATTAAAAAAAATAAAAATTGACAATTTTATTTAATAAAAATAAATTGATGATTTATATTGAAAATAAATTTAAAAATTCGGGTTTAAATTTGCAAAATAAAAAATACAGAGTTTATTTTGTTACAAGCTCAAATTTTGAAAAATTTTCTAATAAATTATTAAATAGAGCAAATAAATGCAAAACATGAGAGACAGCAAGCTGAAGGAAACACAACTGTAGACACCCCATTTTTGACCGACCTTAAGACTCAGACGTCACCGATTGAGCGCTCGGTGATGGTGCATATTGTACTCGTTCAGAAGTTACAGAGTCTCGGTCACGAGCCTTGCCTCCGGACTTCCGGGCTCTTTCATGTTTTGCCTCGGTTTGCGAACCAGGCTCTGTTTTCTCTGTTTTCTCTTCCCGAAGGGAGGGAGAGGTCTCGTAGATCATCTCTCAGTGGCCGTAGGCTACGTTTCGTGGTCGTAGGCCATTTTGCCCGTTTGGAGTCCGGTTTCCGATTTTTCGGAGCCGTTGGCCGTGTGCCTCGGTTCGGGACCGCTTAACCATCTCCGTTTGCTCCGGTTCTTGGTGTACGTCTTACATCCTCCATTTTGAGCGACACTGTGGTCCGAGAAACTGACTTTGGGGTCGAACATCACTCCCGGTGCCTAACAGTCAGTTTTCGGGACCTTGGGCTGCGCATTTCGGCCCCCGAACCTTCATTTTTGCATCGGTTTTGGTTCGTTTTTGGCAGGGACCTCTGTTTCATTGCTAGGAAGGTCATAGAAGGATGGGAGGCCAGTAATTGTTCTGTCAGCCAACTTTATCCCTTCATCGCCCTCCGTCGCCTGTTTTTTCTCACTTCAAAGCCAATGTTGACCACCCTTGGGCCATTTTCTTGCACTCTAAACCCCATATTTGTGATGTACACATCTGGGAGGCCACCAATTTTTGGTGGCCGGCCAGTAATTGCTTTTGAACATTTTGAACCCCATTGAAAAGTGGGTTGTTCTCTCTCCTGGTTCACTGTCTCCAGTTTTTGACCACATGATTGTGTTGAGCACACATGGGAGGCCACCAATATGTGGTGGCCGGCCAGCAATTGTTCTTGGACCTTTTGACCCCTAGCCGACCGGCCATGGGAAGTAGCCGGCCGGCCACCTGCAACCTCAATAACCAGCCGTCCTTGCCCCTTGCTGCTGATACAGTTCAAATATGCATCTCTTTTCCCCCCAGATTTTGTATCCGGGAGGCCAACTTTTTGGGGGGAAACTTGAATTGTTTTCCCCCTCTATTTTTCCCCCCTTTTCTCCCCCTCTTTTGCCTATAAAACCAGCCCCCCAGCTCTGGTTTAGGGGTTAGAAAAATTTGGTTTGGAGCTCTCACATTAAATCTCTCTCTCTCTCTCTCTAGCCTTAAAAACCCCATTGGTTCTTCACCAACCCATAGCCCCACCCTTCCATCCTCCATTCCA
>NW_021025001.1:4556606-4568150 GCF_004153795.1 Camellia sinensis | reverse complement strand
GCAGCTTGAGGTTGTTCTTCAGAGCCTAGGAGTGCTGCATTTTGGTCCAAAAGGCTGTCAAAGACTAGTCTTCAAGGGTAAGTCCTCTTCTCCCCTTTTTGACCCTTTTCTTGGTTCATATTCTAGCTCCTTGTGCTTACTTTTTTGAGCTCCGACCCTAACTGAAAATAGCATTTTTTTGAGCTCTATTTCATGCTTATTTTGATCCCTTCTTCAATATTGTTGAAGGGCTCATCACTATTTGAGGCTTCCATTTGCCACTTGCCTTTGTATCTCTCTTTTGGCTCCATTTTTGCATGATTTTGTTTAGCCTCTTGTGCTTCTGTTTTTGGGCTCTGCTCCGAACTATAAATGGCCTTATTTTGACCCCTATTCATGTTTCATTAAGGTATTTTACTGTTTGAGGCATCCTTTTTGTACTTTGTGTTATAGCTCTCTTTTTGGCCTTGTTTTGCATAGCATTTTGAGCATGCTTGTGCACTGTTTTGGGTTTGATCATAAACTGTAAAAGGTCATATTTTGGGCCCTCTTCAACATTGTTGAAGGGACCTCATCTGTTTGAGGCTTCCATTTTCCACTTTCCTTTGTATCTCTCTTTTGGCTCCATTTTTGCAATGCTAGCTTAGCCCTATTTGTGTCATTGTTTGGCCTTGCTTAAAACTGTGAATATGCTTGTTTTTGCGTATAAGTCCAATTATCAAACCGACTTCGCGTAGCATATAAGTCCAATTATCAAACCGGCTTCGCGTAGCGTATAAGTCCGATTTTCAAACCGGCTGGTCATGTGAGAACAGTAGAACCAGGACCTATCTGAAGCTATGAAAGTTCCGGGCTACAAAGCAAAAGAAAAGAGGGAAAATGTCGGGCATCCGAGATTGTTTCAACTTCTGCAAGTTTCGTCATTGCATCCTGTACGTCCAAAATGAGCAATGTCTTGTATGAGTTGTGTGCCGAATAAACAAAATACTGTGTTATGGGCTGTTTGTTCAGAATGAGCTGTGTGCCGAATAAACCAAATACTGTGTTATGGGCTGTGAGTTCAGAATGAGTTGTGTTCAAAACGGACCGTGTGTTCAGAATCAGCGGTGTCCTGCGTGAGCCGTATGTTCCAAAATAAGTAGAATATTGTGTTATGAGCTGCATGTTCAGAATAAGCAGTATGTCGATACGAGCTGTGTGTTCAAAGTGAACAGAATACTGTGTTGACTATTTCACTGTTTCAAGCCAGAATGGCGATCAGAAGTGCTCTCCCTGAGTACCGTTCCCCGTCAGAGTAAAACGGTTCAGCGCCACTCACTCCATGAGGTGCTTTCTAGAGTGCCGCTTTGTCTATTCATTGCATTCCCTAAACATCATGCTCCACATTGCTTGTAACGTGTATTGTATCATCGCACTTGTTGCGTTTATTTGCATCTTGCGTTATCTTATATCCTTTTGTGCCGTGCAGCGTTTAGGATCGTTGTCCCCCGGGACTCAACTTGGGTTGCGTGGAACACGCTCCCGAGTTGTTTACCTCTTCTCACGATTTTCAGCATGGTTTGAGTGTCCCGTTCCTTACACGATTTCAGCGTGTTTGGAATTTATCTCAGGTTACGTTGTGCGCGCACCTGGGCGGTTATTGTTTGGACCTCCTCTCACGATTTCAGCGTGGTTTGAGTGTCCTTTTCCTCACACGATTTCAGCGTGTTTGGAATTTATCTCAGGTTGCGTTGTGCGCACACTTGAGCGGTTGTTTTCAGACCTCTTCTCACAATTTCAACGTGGTTTGAGTGTCCCCTTCCTCACACGATTTCAGCGTGTTTGGAATTTATCTTAGGTTGCATGGAGCACGCTCCTGATTGATTTTCATTGTTCTTCCTCCACTCGCGAGTCCAGCGTGGTTGGTGTGTGTTCACCCTTTGCATCTATTGCATCACATCTATTACATCGTATCTATTTTACTGTCTGATCTAGGAGACCTTAAATCCTCCGGTCTAAGGAGACCTTAAATCCTGCATCTTTATTCGCACTGTCTTGTGCACTCCCCGGTCTAGGAGACCTTAAACCCTCTAAAGGTGCAATTCCTTTGGTGTTTGTTGTGCCCGAACGACTTCTGGTGGTCTGGTATAGCCACCTGCCTGTGTTTGCGGTGAGTTCCTAGGAGACCAACTGAGACGGTAGAAACTAGAGTTCGAATGGCTTATGCCTAGAACGCAAAGGTTCGGGATTTCCGAGACTAAAGTCTGGTTTAAATACCCAGGGGGTGTATCCTCGGCTTGAAATCTATATGGAAGCCCCATAGATTGAGATAGCATCTGTATGCACCTCAATTCTGGATACTGATCCAACTTAGTCTGTCACCATATTGGAGAATAGGGAAAGCTGCGACCATAGTCAGGGAGAAAAGTAGTACCTATGGTTCAACTGAGAAGAAGAGGAAGATTCCCACATCAGCTTGAGGTAGGACATTGCCAAGGTAAGTCATTGCCAATTGCCCCTGTAAGGTACCTTTACCTCTTAGCTATTACATTGCAGTGCATTGCATGAGTCCTCAATTTTCAAACCGGCTTCGCGTAGCGTATAAGTCCAATTATCAAACCGGCTTCGCGTAACGTTTAAGTCCAATTTTCAAACCGGCTTCGCATAGCGTATAAGTCCAATTATCAAACCGGCTTCGCGTAGCGTATAAGTCCAATTTTCAAACCGGCTTCGCGTAGCATATAAGTCCAATTATCAAAATCTTCCTGCATATCATTTTGCATCTTGCCCCTTGCCTGCGGGCACATCTTTGTTATCTTGCCTGTTTGTCTAAGTCTTCGGCCTTGTCAAAAATGGGTCATCTCTGGGCTTTGACATTCACTCCTGTCACGTGTGACTTTCGAGTTCTGTCAAACAGGGACAACTGTAGACACCCCATTTTTGACCGACCTTAAGACTCAGATGTCACCGATTGAGCGCTCAGTGATGGTGCATATTGTACTCGTTCAGAAGTTTCAGAGTCTCGGCCGCAAGCTTGCCTCCGGACTTCTGGGCTCTTTCGTGTTTTGCCTTGGTTTGCAAACCAGGCTCTGTTTTCTCTGTTTTCTCTTCCCGAAGGGAGGGAGAGGTCTCGTAGATCATCTCTCAGTGGTCGTAGGCTACGTTTCGTGGTCGTAGGCCATTTTGCCCGTTTGGAGTCCGGTTTCCGATTTTTCGGAGCCGTTGGCCGTTGGCCGTGTGCCTCGGTTCGGGACCGCTTAACCATCTCCGTTTGCTCCGGTTCTTGGCGTACGTCTTACATCCTCCCATTTGAGGGACACTGTGGTCCGAGAAACCGACTTCGTGGTCGAACATCACTCTCGGTGCCTAACAGTCAGTTTTCGGGACCCCAGGCTACGCATTTCGGCACCCGAACCTTCATTTTTGCATCGGTTTTGGTTCGTTTTTGGCAGGGACCTCAGTTTCATTGCTAGGAAGGTCATAGAAGGATGAGAGGCCAGTAATTGTTCTGTCAGCCAACTTTATCCCTTCATCGCCCTCCGTCGCCCATTTTTTCTCACTTCAAAGCCAATGTTGACCACCCTAAGGCCACTTTTTCTTGCCCCAAACCACATATTTGTGATGTAACAACATCTGGGAGGCCACCAATATTTGGTGGCCGGCCGGTAATTACTTTTGAACCTTTTGAACCCCTTTGAAAAGTGGGTTGTTCTCTCTCCTGGTTCACTATCTCCAGTGTTTGATCACATGATTGTGTTGAGCACACATGGGAGGCCACCAATATGTGGTGGCCGGCCAGCAATTGTTCTTGGACCTTTTGACCCCTAGCCGACCGGCCATGGGAAGTAGCCGGCCGGCCACCTGCAACCTCAATAACCAGCCGTCCTTGCCCCTTGCTGCTGATACAGTTCAAATATGCATCTCTTTTCCCCCCAGATTTTGTATCCGGGAGGCCAACTTTTTGGGGGGAAACTTGAATTGTTTTCCCCCTCTATTTTTCCCCCCTTTTCTCCCCCTCTTTTGCCTATAAAACCAGCCCCCCAGCTCTGGTTTAGGGGTTAGAAAAATTTGGTTTGGAGCTCTCACATTAAATCTCTCTCTTTCTCTCTCTCTCTACTCTAAGCCTTAAAAACCCCCTTGGTTCTTCACCAACCCATACCCCCACCCTTCCATCCTTCATTCCAGCAGCTTGAGGTTGTTCTTCAGAGCCTAGGAGTGCTGCATTTTGGTCCAAAAGGCTGTCAAAGACTAGTCTTCAAGGGTAAGTCCTCTTCTCCCCTTTTTGACCCTTTTCTTGGTTCATATTCTAGCTCCTTGTGCTTACTTTTTTGAGCTCCGACCCTAACTGAAAATAGCATTTTTTTGAGCTCTATTTCATGTTTTTTTAAGGGCATCTCACTGTTTGAGGCTTCCTTGTGGCACTTGCTTCTTTACCTTTCTTTTATGCCATTTCCTTGCATAGTATTTTTTACCTACGTGTATACTATTTTGAGCTCTGTCATAAACTGTAAAGTGGCTTATTTTGATCCCTTATTCAATATTGTTGAAGGGCTCATCACTATTTGAGGCTTCCATTTGCCACTTGCCTTTGTATCTCTCTTTTGGTTCCATTTTTGCATGATTTGTTAGCCTCTTGTGCTTCTGTTTTTGGGCTCTGGTCCAAACTATAAATGGCCTTATTTTGACCCCCTATTCATGTTTCATTAAAGGTATTTTACTGTTTGAGGCATCCTTTTTGTACTTTGTGTTATTGCTATCTTTTTGGCCTTGTTTTGCATAGCATTTTGAGCATGCTTGTGCACTGTTTTGGGTTTGATCATAAACTGTAAAAGGTCATATTTTGGGCCCCTCTTCAACATTGTTGAAGGGACCTCATCTTTTTGAGGATTCCATTTTCCACTTGCCTTTGTATCTCTCTTTTGGCTCCATTTTTGCATGCTAGCTTAGCCCTATTTGTGTCCATTGTTTGGCCTTGCTTAAAACTGTAAATATGTTTGTTTTGGGACTGTCTTGATTCTGTCTTCACACTTCATGTTCAAATAATTCATGCTTTGTATAGCTATAGGCCATTGCGTGTGCCTAGTTTTGCATTTCGGGTCTCATTTCATGCACCGGGTACCATATTGCCATGTTTTGGGGCTGTTTTGCATCATGTTTTGCTGCTGAAATTTGCATGCTAGTATGCCATATTCCATTCCTTGCCTTGTCTTGTTAGAGTGGCATTTGGTGCCTTAGGGTCGGTCATCGGTTTGCGTGCATGTGTACACGCATTTCGAGTGTCTCATTTTTCATCTTATGGCCTCTGATGTGAGTGTGGCTGAGGTCCACTCATGTTGGTGTAAGCCCATATTGCATTGTGTATGCCATTTCATTTCATAGCATTGTGTATGCTAGGTTGTATGTTAGCGCATTGTGTATGCCATGTTATCTCGTGCATCGTGTATGCCATTTCATAGCATTGTGTATGTTAGGTTGTATCTTAGTTGCATTTCATGCATGTCATGCATATTGCATTGTGCTTGGGATAGGAGTTAGCCCGAGCACGGGAAACGAGGGACGTTTCGTACTTCGAGTGACGGAACGTGTCTCAATTCCCAGTCACCGACACTCCGGATTATCCATGATGGAGTTTAGGTTTTGTTGTGTTTATATGTGCATTCATTTCATATTGAGTCGTGCAATTCGACTCCTTGGCCATCATGCATCGAGATTCGTAATTGGTGGCACGAGGATCGAGGCATGCATACATTTGTGAAAATACATTGCCATGCCCTTTTCCTGCTCTCTGTTGCAGCAAATCAAGAATCAGTATCCTTTCAAAGGCCTTGCACAGCATTCCGGCATCAATCGCAAACAGAGGCTAATTGGGACATCGCAGTGGATTTCCGTGCAAAGGCAACCCGGATGTGCATTATTCATCATCTGAAGAAGAGTCAAGGCAGTCCCTGGCTTACATGCCAGTTTATTGTTTTCTTAGTTAATTTGGTAATTAATTAGGATTTTTGTAATTATTTGGACTGTATTATTTATTTGGACTGTACTATTCATTTGGGACTGTATATTATTTTATTCGGACCTCTGCGTGAGGGCAATGTTGTAATAAGTGTGCGTGTGTGTGATGTATGTCTTCCAACCCCACGTTTTTCTCCCTTTTATTTATCCGCTTATGATGGTTAGATTAGGGCATGTTTCAGTTACCATACAGTATGATAGCATGTTTGCATTCATACATCTATTTTGCATGCACCGGGCTCGGCGCATCATACTAATTGCATTGAATTTTCAATTCCAAGTTGAATACATGTTAGCTGTAGCATTTCATATGCCATGTTTAGAATAGCCGAGCCTGCTATAGTTGCACTTTTGCATGTGTTGCATTAGGCATTTCTGTATAGTTAGGATCATGCATGGATTTCTAATTAGCTTCTGTTTTGGCTTGGAGTACTCGGTAAGCATTATCAAGGCCTCCATCCTCTATTCCAGCAATTTGAGGCTGCTTTCCAGAGGTGAAGAGCTCCCAAAATTGGTCAAAGAGCTGCTGGTCCACTGGTCTACAAGGGTGAGTCCCATTTTTCCTTTTTCTTGCCTTGTTTTTCTTTCTATCTAAGCCATACTTGCTTGCATTTTTGGGCTCCGACCCAAACTGTAAATAGTCATATTTTGTGCTCATCTCCATGTTTGATTAAGGGTCATTCTCTGTTTGAGGTCCCCTCCTCACCCTTTGTGTTTAAACACAGCCTAGTTGAATGAGTGTGCTCTCTACTGAATTCTGCCCCCAAAATTCTACCTTAAATCCGATTACCCTCGGGTAAAACATGATTCCCAAATACTGATTGCCCGCAGGCCTGATGGCCCAAACTTGTAGACTGATTCATGCATTCCTATAGAGACGCACTCTAAAAGCACATACAAGCAATGAGAGCCAAAACAACCCCTATGTTGGGGTAGGTTCCCTGTCCTATTTTGTCAAGAGCTAGGGTTTCACTACACACGCAGCGGTTTCAAACAACCTACAATCGGGTAAGCAACCTGTCCTATTTGGAATGGTCACTATGGATTCCGAATATACACTAGGTCGAATGGTCAAAAGGGTGCCCCGGTAAAACCGGGGTTTGTGTTCCCATACTGGCAGAGCCCACAACCGGTCAGCCTTATGGTCATGTCTTGACAAGACAAGCCTCCGGCAACCGTTTCAGGAATAACAGATGGCAAACACGGTGTCCTAGGCACACCAATGCAAATGCAATGCAAGAGACACAACAGTGTAGTCAAAACCAGATATCATGAGTTCGAGTCAAGTTCTCTAACTCCCCAGCAGAGTCGCCAGAAACTGTAGATGTCTCACCGAACGCCCCGGGGAGGGGAACGAGTCCCCCTCCGTTCCGTTCGATATTGGGGTCACTACAGCTCAGGACTCTAAAATTGTCACGGTTCTAAATCTGAACTAAAGAGTCCAAATCCGGCAACGTTTTGAGAAAACAGTTTTTGAAAGAAGTGCAAACAGTGATTGCTTTGCCAGATACAGAGTCACTACCTAAATATTTTATTTTGGGGAAATTTAGAAAACCCTGACTCGTTTTCCTAAGGCCACGTGTCCGTCATCACCAAAGTTGCCTCGGCTCGGGAACTTGGGTACGAGTGAGGGAGTCACTTCGTGAGCACCCTCGCTCGTCCGATCAAAGATCAGGCCTCTACTAACATATATCAATTTTTTTAAAAACATTATGTGTTCTTATTCCGGTTATTAGCCTAGATTTACTATGTGATGCGCACAGCATACAAGTAATAGACTGGGTCGTTCTGAATTGGAACAAAACATTTCATGTTTGTTTGTTTGAAAATGGTTTGATGGTGCTACTCACAAGTAGGCTAGACGTGGATTTGCCACCCTCGGGTGGGCTTAGAAAAACATGATTTTGCCACTATCTAGTGGGCTTAAAACACACGTTTGATGAACTGTTGCAATTCAAATAACCCAACCTTCACCCACAGGCATTCAAGTAGTTATATCACATAAGCATATAGCCTCATGGTAAGCATGCTATTCATGGCAGTCACTCACACGCATGCAAGGATGCTAAAGCATAAAACTTTACCGTTGGTACTCCAAGCCAAAACAGAAAAGCTCATTAAAATCCATGCATGATCCTAATTATACAGATATGCCTAATGCAACACATGCAAAAATGCAACTATAGCAGGCTCGGCTATTCTAAACATGGCATATGAAATGCTACAGCTAACATGTATTACTTGGAATTGAAAATTCAATGCAATTAGTATGATGCGCCGAGCCCGGTGCATGCAAAATAGATGTATGAATGCAAAACATGCTATCATACTGTATGCTAATTGAAACATGCCCTAATCTAACCATCATAAGCGGAATAAATAAAAGGGAGAAGAAAGACGTGGGGTTGGAAGACATACATCACACACACGCACACTTATTACAACATTGCCCTCGCACAGAGGGTACCGAATAAAATAATATACAGTCCCAAATGAATAGTACGTCCAAATAAATAATACAGTCCAAAATAATTACAAAAAATCCTAATTAATTACCAATTAACTAAGAAAACAATAAACTGGCATGTAAGCCAGGGACTGCCTTGACTCTTCTTCAGATGATGAATAATGCACATCCGGGTTGCCTTTGCACGGAAATCCACTGCGATGCCCCAATTAGCCTCTGTTTGCGATTGATGCCGGAATGCTGTGCAAGGCCTTTGAAAGGCTACTGATTCTTGATTTGCTACAACAGAGAGCAGGAAAAGGGCATGGCAATGTATTTTCACAAATGTATGCATGCCTCGGTTCTCGTGCCACCAATCACGCATATCGATGCATGATGGCCGAGGAGTCGAATTGCACGACTCAATATGAAATGAATGCACATTAAACACAACAAAACCTAAACTCTATCATGGATAGTCCGGAGTGTCGGTGACTGGGAATTGAGACACGTTCCGTCACTCGAAGTACGAAACGTCCCTCGTTTCCCGTGCTCGGGCTAACTCCTATCCCAAGCACGATGAAATATGCATGATATGCATGAAATGCAACTAAGATACAACCTAAACATACACAATGCTATGAAATGGCATACACGATGCACGAGATAACATGGCATACACAATGCGCTAACATATCAACCTAGCATACACAATGCTATGAAATAGAAATGGCATACACAATGCAATATGGGCTCTACACCAACATGAGTGGACCTCAGCCACACTTCACATCAGGAGCCATAAGATTGAAAAATGAGACACTCGAAATGCGTGTACACATGCACGCAAACCGATGACCGACCCTAAGGCACCAAATGCCACTCTAACAAGACAAGGCAAGGAATGGAATATGGCATACTAGCATGCAAATTTCAGCAGCAAAACATGATGCAAAACAGCCCCAAAACATGGCAGATTGGTACCCGGTGCATGAAATGAGACCCAAAATGCAAAACTAGGCACACGCATGGCCTATAGCTATACAAGCATGAATTATTTGAACATGAAGTGTGAAGAGAACAAGCAGTCCCAAAACAAACATATTTACAGTTTTAAGCAAGGCCAAACAATGGACCACAAATAGGGCTAAGCTAGCATGCCAAAAATGGAGCCAAAAGAGAGATACAAAGGCAAGTGGAAAATGGAATCCTCAAAAAGATGAGGTCCCTTCAACAATGTTGAAAGGGGCCCAAAATATGACCTTTTACAGTTTATGATCAAACCAAAACAGTGCACAAGCATGCTCAAAATGCTATGCAAAACAAGGCCAAAAGATAGCAATACACAAAGTACAAAAAGGATGCCTCAAACAGTAAAATACCTTTAATGAAACATGAATAGGGGGGTCAAATAAGGCCATTTATTAGTTGGACCAGAGGCCCAAAACAGAGCACAAGAGGCTAACAAATCATGCAAAAAATGGAACCAAAAGAGAGATACAAAGGCAAGTGGCAAATGGAAGCCTCAAATAGTGATGAGCCCTTCAACAATATTGAATAAGGATCAAAATAAGCCACTTTACAGTTTATTGACAGAGCTCAAAATAGTATACACGTAGGTAAAAAATACTATGCAAGGAAATGGCATAAAAGAAAGGTAAAGAGCAAGTGCCACAAGGAAGCCTCAAACAGTGAGATGCCCTTAAAAAAACATGGAAATAGAGCGCAAAAAAATGCTATTTTCAGTTAGGGTCGGAGCTCAAAAAAGTAAGCACAAGGAGCTAGAATATGAACCAAGAAAAGGGTCAAAAAAGGGGAGAAGAGGCTTACCCTTGAAGACTAGTCTTTGACAGCCTTTTGGACCAAAATGCAGCACTCCTAGGCTCTGAAGAACAACCTCAAGCTGCTGAATGAAGGATGGAAGGTGGGGGTATGGGTTTGGTGAAGAACCAAGGGGGTTTTTAAGGTTAGAGTAGAGAGAGAGAGAAAGAGAGAGATTTAATGTGAGAGCTCCAAACCAAATTTTTCTAACCCCTAAACCAGAGCTGGGGGCTGGTTTTATAGGCAAAAGAGGGGGAGAAAAGGGGGAAAAATGGCGGGGGAAAACAATTCAAGTTTCCCCCAAAAAGCTGGCCTCCCGGATACAAAATCTAGGGGGAAAAGAGATGCATATTTGAACTGTATCAGTAGCAAGGAGCAAGGACAGCTGGTTATTGAGGTTGCAGTGGCCACCGGCTACTTCCCATGGCCGGTCGGCTAGGGGTCAAAAGGTCCAACAAGAACATGCTTGGCGGCCACCAACATATTGGTGGGCCTCCCATGTGTGCTCAACACAATCATGTGGTCAAAAACTGGAGACAGCTGAACCAGGAGAGAGAACAACCCACTTTTTCAATGGTTTCAAAATGTTCAAAAGCAATTACTGGCTGGCCACCAAAAATTGGTGGCCTCCCAGATGTGTACATCACAAATATGGGGTAGGGTGCAAGAAAATGGCCCAAGGGTGGTCAACATTGGCTTTTGAAGTGAGAAAAAAGGGCGACGGAGGGCGATGAAAGGATAAAGTTGGCTGACAGAAACATTACTGGCCTCTCATCCTTCTATGACCTTCCTAGCAATGAAACTGAGGTCCCTGCCAAAAACGAACCAAAACCGGATGCAAAAATGAAGGTTCGGGTGCCGAAATTGCGTAGCCTGGGGTCCCGAAAACTGACTGTTAGGCCACCGAGAGTATGTTCGACACGAAGTCGGTTTCTCGGACCACAGTGTCCCTCAAATGGGAGGTTGTAAGACGTACGCCAAGAACCGGAGGCAAAACGGAGATGGTTTAAGCGGTCCCGAACCGAGGCACACGGCCAAACGGCCAACGGCTCCGAAAAATCCGATAACCTCGGACTCCAAAGCGGGCAAAAATGGCCTGACGACCACGAAACGTAAAGCCTACGCACCAACTGAGGAATGATGCTACGAGTCCTCTCTCCTCCCTGTCGGGAATTGAGAAAAACAAGGAGAACACAGAGCCTGGGTTTGGCAAACCAAGAAAAACACGAAAGAGCACAGAAGTTCCGGAGGCAATGCTTTGCGGCCGAGACTCTGAACTTCATCTCTCTCCTTTTTTTTTTTTTTTT